>JBAMBR010001937.1:0-28582 GCA_037044475.1 Zaprionus obscuricornis
TAGATTTAGTATTTTAATAAATATTTAAAATATATTTAAAATTATTCTAATTTAGCAAAAAATATAATTTTACTTATCTAGATTTTTATTATGAGATAATAAATTGATAAAATACTGTTTAAAAATTTAATTCAATATTTTTTAAAAATATATTAAATATTTAAATTTATTTTTTTAGATTATAGAAATATTATTTATATTTTTCAAGATTATTATTTTAAATATTTTATTTTATAATATATATTTATATATTTATTTATTTTATATACTTTTTTCTAGATTTATTTTAATATTTTTTTATATATTAAAATATTTTAAAAATAATATTAATTATATTATTACATATTTTTATCTTCAAGTTTTCATCTACATCTCTTTTCTCTGTGTATTATTATAAATTTTTTATATATTTCTCTCACGACCTTATATGCTATAAGGGCATCCCTATCTGATTGTTGTAAATATAATACTATATACCATATATAATATACATTGTGTTGATTATGTGCGCAATCATTTCATTATAGTCGTATAAACCCAATTATCTGATTTGTAAAGCAATCGCTATCAACACCTTATTCTCACAGACAGCATACAGTACATACACACAATGAAAGCTTCCTTCCCACACACAAGTAAGAGTAAGAGATAGAGCGCTGCCCTAGTAATTTCAGTTGTGCAATCACAACAATGAAGATCTGTGCTGCATACGTGTAAAGTACATGCCTAAGTATGTATGTTTGTATGTACTTCCCACAAATTATCACAAATTAGACGCTGCACTACACAGATGCTAGAGTAAGTCGAGTGAGCAAATAGAGTCAGGGGGGGTAAGGGATCCTACATGAAATGAAGCACATGTTTCAATCAAATTAAATTCGAACTCTGGCCACACTCACGCCAAAAAGTTGCACAGCTGCATAGCTACATATATATATAGTTGATGGCACATAATTTTACTCGATGCATGCCGATGTGAATAACGATATGGTCGTTGAAAGACAGTACAAGAAGGGGGAAGCGAGTGCTGTGAAATATGTTGAGAAGAAAAAAGAAAGAAAGAATGAAAAAAAAGTTGCCTCCTTCTTCATAACCCAACACGTACGAACAATTCACAGTCATCCCAGAGGCTCGGTCGTTGAAGGTGCTAATGCTGATCAACAGAAACTGATACTACTACACCAACCAACAGCAGAGTGTCGGAAATTCTGAAATAATGCAAAGAAGCCAACAACAATAGGAATAGCAATAATACAATATTCTTACTCTTACACACTCCTGAACGCATAGTCCAGAGCCTGGCACTGGCACTCGGCACATTTTGCTATAGTTTTTTTTTTTGGTGCCAGAACAAAATTAAGTCAGAGAGTCAAAGAGTCGAGTGAGTTGGTCGGTCGGTTGGTCTGTCGGTTGGGTCCAGGCAATGAAACAATGCAGCGCACCCGACGACGACCGGTCGAAACGCCCGCTGGACGTGTATCTGATGTGCTGCTGCTGCGGCCAAAAACTTCAAAATCCAACTTGAGAGTTTTGCAGTCGGCAGTCGGCAGTCTGAGAGTCTCAGTCTCAGTTCGTAACACAAATCATCTTCCAGCGCTCACGAAATTGTTGCGCAAACTAAAAAGCCAAAAAGCAAGCAAAAAGCAAAAAGCAAAAAAAAAAAAACAAAACAAAAGCACAGTGAAAAAGGCAACAAAAATCAGAGTAAAGAGCTAAAGCGTGAGGCTGGCAAAACAAAAGGAGGCGTTGGTGTTGGTGTTGGCTGATTGTTGTTGTCCGCTGTCCGATGTCTGTTGTCTGTTCCCTCTTGCTGCTGCTGCTGCTGTTGCTGTTGCTATTATTGTTACCTGTATGGCACCAGTAAAAATGGCAAGCGGCAAGCTTTGGCACGCTGGTAAACTGGCAAACTGGCAAAAGTTTTGTGGCTTTGGCCAGCAAAAGAAGTGCTGGCCTGCAGTATGTGTGAACTGGTAAAACGTGACACATTTATATCACTTCGTTTGAATCGCAAAATAATAATAAATATAATAGCAAGTCGCCGACGTCTCTGTAATTCTCCCAGGCTTTTTTCTTACTCTGCCGTGCCCATGTGCGCAAAGCAACAACAATAACAACAAAAAAAAAAATCTCTCTGGAAAAAAAAAACGAAAAACTTTAATACTAAAAAATAAAAAAAGTAAACAAAAAAAAAAAAAAATTATAAAAAAAGTTTCGACCTGGGTAAAAATCGACATTTTGCTGCTGCTGTTGAAGCAATAACTATTGAAAAAAAAAAACTTGTTGGAATGTGTATTTGATAATCCATGCAATACCCTGTACGCTCGTATATAGCCTATAGCTAGATTTATACATATATTTGCATATTTTAGATAGTACCAATGAATTTTTCAACTATTCAAAGTAGCCACAGCTAAAGTTAAAGCAAAAGTCAAAGCCGAAGCTGAAGCCAAAGCATTGATGATGATTCTCAACTGGAGGGCATCGAGAGTTGTTGTTGGCTTCAACTATGCAACAATTGAAATTTGCAACAAGTTTTTTTTTGTTTTTGATGAAATCGTTTAGATAATGAAAAAAAAAATGCAAATAACAATAAAATATTTATAAAGTTTTAGTAATATTTTTAATAATTGTATAAAATTATTTTAAAAATAAAAATCAATTTATATAAAAAAAATATATACAATTCTTAGATAATGAAAAATAATTTGTAATATTAATAAATATTAAATTAATTAATAAAAATAAAATAAATTATTTTAAAAATTAAATATAAAATTATAAAATTTTATAAAAATATTTGAAATTAAAAAAAAACAAAAACAATTATAAAAAATTAATTATTAAAAATATTAATAAAATTAATCAATAATATCAAATATTATTGCGTTGAAAAACGAAAAATAATTATTAATAATATTATTACATTTTTATATTATATTTATATTTTTATAAAAAACAAAATTAAAATAAATAAATTATTAATCAAATTTCTTTTCAATTATTTTCTTGCAGGTATGCAACAAATTCAATACTTTAAAATACCCTACAAAATTTATTTTTGTTCATTGTCGCTTGGTGAGTTTTTTTTTTTATGACGTTTTCTATACATAAATTTAAAATTTCGGCACTTATTTCTGCTGTTGAAAGATAAAAAAAAAAATGTTGAGCTTTGATTTATATTAGCTGCAACGTTTTGTGTCATAGCACTAATAAGCTCTGTCATGTATATGTAGGGGAATTATTTGAAATTGGCTTTTTGGCCACTTGCGGCTCAACTTGGTTTTTCGCTGGCTAAGAAAAAGAGTGAGAGGATTTTTAATTTTTTGTTGATTTTTTTTTTTTTTTTTGTGTTGTTGCTGTTGCTGTTGATGTTGCTGTTGTATGTTGCTACTTGCTACTTGCCCATTTGACAATAAACGAAATATTGCACCCCTGGGCATGAGGTCTGCCAACATAGCATAGCATCCTGACCAAAGTTGTCAACGGTGCAGCAGCGACAAGCAGAGACGAACGTCGGATGTATTTGTGGCGTATAATGTTACATCTGCTTAGCGGAAAGATAAATCAACGAAGCGGCTGCAACGCCAACAACAAAAACAACAACAACAGCAATAGCAAAAGCAAAAGCAGCAACAAAAACAACATCAGCGCCAAACGTCGCACTCAAGTTGACAATGATAAATAGTGAAAAAGCGCCAGGCAAGCGAGCAAAGCAACAGACATACAGATAGAGATAGAAGTGAGAAGTGAGAGAGACAGAGAGACAAAGAGAGAGAGAGAGAGGAAGAAATAGAGACGCAATGCCGCTTGGAGTTGAAATAGCCCAGACGTTAGCTATATAGATAGATGTGCCTGACTCTATGGAGAATTTTCATGGCATGGGATAAATAGGAAAACTCAGGACCATGAGCTCAACTCTCTGCTGTGCTCTCTATGTGCTGTATGCTGTATGCTGTGTGGCAGCAAGTGGTGAAAGTTTTGTCGCTTGTTTCGTGTGTTTGTAGCGGGCGTTGATTGAAGTAAAACATTTCGATTAAAGTTTATGAAATGGTAACTTTTCTCGCTGCTGTTGTTGCTGTTGCTGTTGTAGTTGCAAAGTGCAAATAACAATGAGATCCTCAACAACGACGACGACGACGATGGCGATGGCGGAGACGACATTGTCGACCATAAACTAGCTACGTAGAAATTATTGTATATGGACAAAACTTGTGAGAAACGAGAGTGAGAAAAGAGAAAAACTATAGTAAAAGAGAGAGAGAGAAAGATGTTGAAGATGAAGGAAAAGCTCAAACCTAACGAGCTATGAGCAGAGCAGCAGTTGATTAAAAGTTTGTGCAACTTATAAAAGGCTAAAGGGTTGCGCACTGTAGACGATGCGCGGGGCATGTTGCATGCGGCATAGCGAAAAAGAGACTACTATATATATATATATCGAACAGGAAGCTCACCAAAAGTTGTAGTTGTTGATGCGCTGCTTGCACTTTTGCCCTAAAGCATCACTTGGTCCGGGTACATCAGGTGCCGTTGACAGTTACTTTTTTTTTTGGAGGATGACGTAGTGGGAAGAGGAATGTAGTTGCAGCATAGCAGTGAAACCAAAAAACCCGACCGCAAAAACCGAAAAACTTTGCTATACAAAATATAGAAAATAACCGAAGCTCAAGATGTGCAAATAGGGCGTGGTCGTGGTCTATGTTGTTGTCGTCAAGGCTGGTAGCAGCTAGCAACTAAATACTCTTTGAGGTACAAAATTTAAATATAAATAAAGTGCCAAACAAAGTCACAAAAAAAAAAAAAAAAAAAATGTAAGTAAAACAAAATAAAATTTGTGTCCAAAGTCTAGTCTAGTTTACAGTAAAAAGCAAAAAAAAATAATAATAGAAGATAGTAGATACAGCAGAAGAAGATGACTAGAGATGTGTGTGGGGGGGGGGGCTGGAGAGGGGATGCAGGAGGTCGCAAGAAACGCCGACTAGAAGTCGTTGACGTTGTCGTAAACAGCTGCAAGATTACGCAGGAGTCTGCGAGGGAGAGAGAGAGAGGGAGAGTCGAAAAAAGAAAGAGAGGTGTAGCTCTTCAGCCAGCTTGCCAGCCAGCCAGCTAGGAGCCCTAAAGGACGCAACACTAAAATAAATAAATAAAAATGCTACAAAATGACATTAAAGGTAAAGCGACAAGCAACGACTCCTAACCCCGTGAACAAAAGGAGTTTGTAGAAAGTAGTCCTGTAGGTAGTCCTGTAGACGTAGGACTCTGCTTGTACTTGTACTTGTATTTGTATATTTGTATATTTGTATTCGTATTTGTATTCGTTGTATAGCTATAGGCTATAGGTGCCAAAAGGTTGTCGTAGAGAAGAAGCAGAAGCAATGGAGGCTGCTGTACTCTACAGAAGAATGACGGGGTGATAGAGAGTGAGAGAGACAAGAGTCTGTATACATATACATATACATATATATTTGTATATATAGTTAAACTGGTGACTAGGTTTCAGGTAGCAAAATGAGGAAGCAGACTGCTCAACTTGAATGCAAATAGCGTGTTGCTGCTGCTATTGCTACTGCTGCTGCTGCTGTTGCTGGTAACTCAAATGTAAAAAAAGGGGTGACAATTTAGGTTTGGGGTTTGAGAAGGCAAAGTGTTTTGCTTAGTGTTAGGGTTACGGGTATAGGTTAGGGTTTTGGGTTTGAGTTTAGGTTTAGGTTTAGGTTAGGCGCTTGCCACGAATCAGCGAAGCGAAACAATCAGCGAACTGGACATGATGGGTAAGTTTGTAACGATGTTAGCTGAGACTCTATTGCAGACTGACTATATACTTTACCGCATAGCTGAGATCTTTACCTAGTCTAGGGTTGTTACACAATTAGCCCAGTTTAGGTTAAGGGTGCCCATAATATATACAAAAAACATTTCTCTTGCTTTTGTTGTTGCTGCGTAATGCTCGGTTGAAGTTGCGTTTTTTCTTCTCTTCTCATTCTCATTCTTTTTTTTATTTTTATTTTTGTCAAGCTGTGAGATCAACGACAAGAACTGTTGCAACTCATTAATGAATTGCTTAAACTTGTAGTACTCGAAATAAAAGGGGTTTGAGTTAGCCTTTGGGTTTTGGTATCCTGCCAGCTGACACTGTTGGATAGTTGTGGGATAGTTTTCCATTGGATTGTCAAGAGTCTTGAGTCAGTTGGTGGAGCTTGAAGCAGCAGTTGCAGCAGCTGTAGCTCTAGCTACACTCTCAGCAGGACTCTTTGCTCGACCACCCAATGCAGCTCCTACTTCAGCTGCTGCTGCTACAACTGCTGATGTTGCTGTTGCTGTTACTGCTGCTTCGGGCTGCTATACTAGTCTATACTAGAGTGATGGAGGAGAAGTGACTATGTGTACATTGGGGTGCCATAAAGCAAAGTATAGCCCAATATAAAATGCTAACAGGGTGCCACACTATGCACATAAACAAAACGCAGGCATGACCCGTGTTGATGCCAGCTAGTGTTGCACATGCAGCTCAGTCCAGAGAGACGTTAACAGTTGACTCCTCGGAGGTGCTACAGACTGTCTGGCCAACATGTGCTCTCTACACTGTGCAAAAATTTATAAAAATAATGTGAATTTTATTCTAAATTCTAATAAAATAAATTCTAATTAAATAAATTAAATAAATTAAATAAATTAAATAAATTAAATAAATTAAATAAATTAAATAAATTAAATAAATTAAATAAATTAAATAAATTAAATAAATTAAATAAATTAAATAAATTAAATAAATTAAATAAATTAAATAAATTAAATAAATTAAATAAATTAAATAAATTAAATAAATTAAATAAATTAAATAAATTAAATAAATTAAATAAATTAAATAAATTAAATAAATTAAATAAATTAAATAAATTAAATAAATTAAATAAATTAAATAAATTAAATAAATTAAATAAATTAAATAAATTAAATAAATTAAATAAATTAAATAAATTAAATAAATTAAATAAATTAAATAAATTAAATAAATTAAATAAATTAAATAAATTAAATAAATTAAATAAATTAAATAAATTAAATAAATTAAATAAATTAAATAAATTAAATAAATTAAATAAATTAAATAAATTAAATAAATTAAATAAATTAAATAAATTAAATAAATTAAATAAATTAAATAAATTAAATAAATTAAATAAATTAAATAAATTAAATAAATTAAATAAATTAAATAAATTAAATAAATTAAATAAATTAAATAAATTAAATAAATTAAATAAATTAAATAAATTAAATAAATTAAATAAATTAAATAAATTAAATAAATTAAATAAATTAAATAAATTAAATAAATTAAATAAATTAAATAAATTAAATAAATTAAATAAATTAAATAAATTAAATAAATTAAATAAATTAAATAAATTAAATAAATTAAATAAATTAAATAAATTAAATAAATTAAATAAATTAAATAAATTAAATAAATTAAATAAATTAAATAAATTAATTAAATTAAATAAATTAAATAAATTAAATAAATAAATAAAATAAATAATTAACAATCTATAAATTAATTTTTATTATAATTAATTATATAAATAAATTTTTGCACAGTGTATATAACCTTACTATGTACTATAACTATGGCCATATATGTATTTTTATTTACACGATTTGTTAGTACATCTGTGCATATAGTATATATATGTGTATATATACATATCTATGTTTGTGTGTGTATATTTTGTCTATAGTTGACATGATAGCGTGGAAAGAAAGCCGTTGACGAGCAAGACGAAGCATTGAAAATTTTTGAACTAGTTTAAGTGGCCCATCATGAAGTCCCAAGTTTCTCGTTTTCACCAGGATTGTTTTACTTTATAAAACATACAAAACACACACACACACACACATGCAAAGATACATATATAGTACACATATATGCATATACCAACATATATAGAGAAGCAAACTATCGCTGCATGGTTATGCAAAGTAATTTTGTTGTGTTTGTGTTGGGATGGTGCTCATAACGAGGCAACGGCTGGCAGTTGGAGCAAGTTGAAGTAGCAGCAGCCGGCAAGGACAACACATAAAGCATGCTCCAACTAAAGAGAGAGAGAGCGCGAGACTGAGAGAACCTTGCTACTGAGATGAGAGTATATGTGTGTGAGAGAGAGAGAGACGAAGAACTTTATGTGAAAATTGTGTGTTTGAGCTCTTCGCACAGTTTACTTTTTGTCTGCTAAAGAAGCAGACAGACCGACGAGTAAGGTCTTAGGGGTTGTGGGTTAGGTGCTTCTGCTGCAGCTTCTGATGATGCTGCTGCTGCTGCTACTGCTGTTGCTGCAGTTGCTACGGTTTGCTGCTGCCGGACTGTGTAAACAGCGTGGAAGCGTTGAGCTCACAGCGCGCTGCTTTATTTTTTATTGCCGCACACAAATTGGCAGTGTGCGTGCTCCGGGGTCCACATGACCCTCTTTTCAACAGCTGCACAACAAAATGCACTGCACAGCTCAACTGCCCCCAATGCAACCACCTTCTGCTTCTCTTGCTCTACCCTCTCATCCCTTTCCCTGTTATAGCATCTTTAAACTAGCCCAACTATCGCCGCCTCGCACAGTTTGCCACCATTGAAAGCGTAGATAATTTCATTTGAAGTATGGTAAAAATAAAAAAATTTTTGCTGCGTTAAAGTTTTGCTTCTCTCTCTTTCTCTTTCTCTATCACTCGCTGTACCATCAAGTAATTTGTAGCTAAAGCTAGAAACTTGCAGCATCCAGAGCTTCAAAGTCCTTGCCCCGCTTGTTTTTTTTTTTTTTTGGGTTAACTCAACTTGCAGCAGCAGCAGCAGTAGCGGCAACAGCAACTGAAAAGCAGCTCATTTCCTTTCGGCTAATGATGTGGGTCAATTATGGCAACAGCAGCACTAGCAGCAGTAGCATCATTTCCCAGAACTCAGTTCAGAATACAGTTCTCTCTGCTCTCACACAGTTCTCTCGGTTCACTTTTGGGCTATTCAGATTTTGTCTACTGGAATTAATGGCATTAGTTTTGTGCATTTAGTTTTGATTAGTGTGGGGACTTTGCTTCTTCCAATGGTTCTATTTTTCCTTTTTCCTTTTTTCTATTTTATTTTTTTTTTGGGATACTTTTTCTTTGTTGTTTTTTTTTTTGTATTTTAGAATCTGCACGGGTTTTTTTTTTTCTTTTCTTTTCTATTTTTTTTTTTTTTTTTTGTTCTGTTGGCCATTTGCATTTGACTGCTTTGCATTTTGAATTAAATCGTACTCGTTCTCGTTGTTTGAAAAAAAAAATTCCATTGAAATCAATGTGCTGCAGATTGTTTTGTGTGTGTGTGGTCCTAGTTTGTCCTGCTTGGCGTCCCTGCTTTAGTATTCAAGTTAATGCGAGCTAGCTTATGATAATAACGACAAGTTTCAAGTGGTCATTGAAATGATGATGCAGAGTTCTAAGAGAAAGTTATGCAAAAACAAAGTTAAGATCAATAAAAAGCTTTTGTATTGTATAATTGCATCCGTTCTTTGGATAATAAGGAAATACAACTACAATATTAACTGAATGAAAAGAATGACAAGAGGAAATACATTAGAAAATGTTATGGAAATAACTGTAGCTCTTGAAGAGTTTCACTAGCTGCTACTGTTTAAAGTAAATTATATGAAGTTTATTAACTTTGAAATTTGCATTCAAAAATTTTCCTTTCATTTTTGTTTAGAGAAATATGACTGCAAGCAGTTCCCTCCGCAATTCCATAGTTCCACTTGTTATGCCACATTTACCTTTCACACAAAAAAAAAAAAAAATATATATCTTTAGGTAAATCAAGCAAAAAAATAAACCGCATGCACGTTTTCAACTTGTCGTCTGCACTTCTCCTGCCTCCCTGTTTTGCTCTGCCAAAGTCAAAGCTAGAGTTATTGTTGTTGTTTTTGTTATTTTCTCATTCCAGCAAAATTGAAGCTTTATACGTGCATAAAAATCAAATCTTTTGTGTTTGTTATTTGTAATTTCTTGTCGTTTTTTTTTTTAACATTTTATATGTCAACGGGCAAATGTTTTTTATATTTTATATATATAAATTTTTTTTGGCAGAGTTGCGCGCCCTTTTGTTGCGCTAGGCAGCAGCAGCATGGCATTTTTTTTTTTTCGGCTTCACTGCAGAGTCACCTTCCCTCCATCCACCCGCAGTGCTGTTATATTAATGCAGCTTCAATTGTGCGCTGATTGGCAATCGAGAATGTGACTTGCATGCGATACGAACTGTTTGGCATTTTACATGCCGCTACCTCTGCTTGCACCTTCAACAAACACATGCGCTAAAAAAAAAAAAAAAAAGAAAGATGAAAAAGTGGTTCGGGTATTTGAATAGCACTGACGTTTGCGCCACTTATTAAATTAAAAATATATACACTATATATATATATATAGAGAGAGAGAGAGAGAGACTGTATATAAATATTGCTGTGTTGTTATTGTTTTTTTTTTACTATTTAACGTGCATGCTTCGGCAATTTGATTGTGGCCGAGCAGGCGTATGAAAATCAATTTCACGCTGAAACGCACCAAAAACTTTAATAATATTTGCGTCGCGGCACTTAACAGACACAGAGACAGACACACAGAGAGACAAACAAGAGTATGAGACTCCAACAACAACAATAACAATAATATTGCCTATGGTAGCCGGAAGATGGCAGGAAGATGTATAAAAAAAAAAGAAGTAGGAGAAGTAGGGCTTATAGCAGTCCTGCAGCTGCAACTATTGAGTGCTGACTGAGATGTGGCTGTATGGCATGTTTGTTGTTGCATGTTGCATTCATCGATTTATGGTACACTATGCCCGTCCATGGTGTCTCAAAACGAAATTAAAATTCAATAAATGACACTCGAAAAGCCAGTGTACAGTAGGGCAACCTACGCGCAGCCAACGTAGCCTGACACGTTGAAAGATTTTAATGGCTATGAAGTGGCCTCTGTCTCTGTCTCTGTCGCTGCTTCTGCCTCTGTCTCTGACTCTGTCTCTGTCTCTGCTTCTGCCTCTGTCTCTGCCACTGTCTCTGCTGCATTCAATAGGTTTATAATATAGTTTTTCTGAATCAACTGCAGAGTCAAAGACAGTGGAAAAATTATTATAAAAATTTATATAGAAAATATTATTGGTGAAAATAATATTTTGCATAAATTTTATATATTAAAATTTTTTAGTTTATAGCTTAATTTACTAATGTGTGCAGCATGCTCAAAACTAAAAAAAAAAAATATAGTTGCTTTAAAGCAACTTTAGAAATAACAGTTATAGCTATGGCAGCAGCAGAGCTCGTGCAATGCAAAAAAAAAAAAAAGAAGAAGAAAAAAAGAAGCTTTCCATAGTACTCAAATCTACTTTTATTACCTGCTTGACAAGCACCAGGAATTTATCACCTGGCCAACGCAACGCGGACTCTGTCACTTGTCTGTGTGTGTGTGTCTGGCAAAGAAGCCAGCAGCAAGTAGAGGCAACTGCGCGTTTCAGACACTTGGCATAGTTTGTGGCACAGCAGAAGCAGCAGGATCTGTGCAGCAGCAGCAGCAGCAGGGACTGAGTTAGGGCTTTGAGTCTATGGGCTATATAGTTGCTGGGCATTGGAGTCTGAGCGTTGAGCCTGTGTGAAACCTACACGTAGCACTAACTTTTGCTTCGAACATAAAGTGCGCGCAAAGAATTTACCGCATAAATTTTAGCAAGTAGCAAAAGGCAAAAGGTAAAGGCTGTGAAGGCAATGATGGCAACAACAACAACAGCAACAACAACAACAACAGCAACGGTAACAGTAAAGGCAACAGCAATAGTTGGAATATGAAAGTCAGAGTCAGAAGATGTAGCTATAGCTGCAGGTACACTTTTCGTTCTAGCAAAAGAGGTAAGAAAAAAACTTTTGCTAACCGCACTTTGGCACAAAACTCACAAGACACTCATAACTTTTTATGTTGCTTCGCTGCACACCCCAAAAAAAAGCAGCAACAGCAACGACGACGACGACGTCGAATGCATGTTGACCAGGTCCCAAGTTGTGTTTGGGTTTGAGTCTGGGACCACCCCATGATTGCAGCTGCTGCTTAGCTGCAGCAGCTACTACTGCAATAGCAGCAGCAGCAGCAACAGCAGCAGCAGCAGCAGTAACGCCACTTGGGCTAAAATCCCTTGGCCGTGCTGAAAGTTTTTTGGGTTTTTATTTTCCGCGTCGCGTCTGTGCTTCTTTTTTTTTATATATTTTGCTCTCTGCTCATGTGTTTACAAAGTAATTACGCTGCCTGAAATTAAATTCATAAGAAGACGTCGCCGTCGTTGTCGTCGTCGTTGTTGCCGCTGTAGTTGGCGGCATTTAAAAAACGTTTTTTTTTTTTGCTTGCAGCTTTATTTAATTTTTTTTTTTTTTTTAGTTTTTAGCTGCAGTTAATGCACGCTAAAAGGTTTTTTTTTGTGTAGTTTGGCAACAGTTGGCAACAGTTTTAGACCTTGTTCAATGCCAAGTGAGTAGAAGAAGAGGAAGAGAAACAAGCAGCAAGCAGCAACAGCAGCAGCAGCATAATTTGAGTTGTTGTGGGATAGCAATAAGCAGGCGGCTATGCAGATTAGTAAAGAAATTAAGGCAAAGGTATTTAAACGCGGCTTAGGCAGCCAACAGCCAACAGCCAACAACAGCGACGCCTGCACTTGCAACTTGTGTGGCAAGTTGTAAACAAGCAGCAGACTTAGTCGATGCAACGATGCAGAGTTTAATTGAAATACGAGTAGACAAGAGCGAATAAGACTGTGTGAGAGAGAGAGAGAGAAAGGGAGAGAGACTGTAGAGTTAAGGTAATGAGATTTCAGAGAGTCAGCATTATCATGTTTATGTATCAATAGTTGAGAATTTTTGTCTTTATTTTTTTTTCCTTTTTTTCTCGTGCGTAATTTGAGATTTTTTTAGGGTGCCGTGTAATTTGATAAGAGAAAAAAATATATATATTGCATGCGGTTGACTAAAGGTAAAAACGACGAGCATATAGTTCTTGGAACAAATTATAGCAGTAATAACAACAAACAAACAACAACAACAACAAACATTGCATCTGTGGAATGTATTTTGTCTTATAAAATTTGTTGTCTATTTATATAATGGCAATTACAGCAACAAGAAGAGAAGCAACAAATGTTATAAAGGCTTAGCCCAGGGCAAGATTTTGTAAATGGAAATTAATAAATAATAAAAGGGGAAATTATAGAGGGGAAAAAAATATATATAAAAATTAAGGCAGTAAATATAAAAGGTGAGAAAAATTAAGAAATTAAGAATTTAAGTTGAAAGTTGAAGTCAGATTTTATATAAGAAGAAAAGCAACAAATGTTATAAAGGCTTAGCCCAGGGGAAGATTTTGTAAATAAAAATTAATAAATAATAAAAGGGGAAATTATAGAGAGGGGAAAAAAATATATATAAAAATTAAGGCAATAAATATGAAAGGTGAGAAAAATTAAGAAATTAAGAATTTAAGTTGAAGGCAGAAGGCTTCAAAATCTCAAATATAATTTATAATTTTCAAAGTAAAAGAAATAAATAAAAAAAAAAAAATAAAAATAAATATGAAAAATGAAAAAAAAAAAAAATACATATTGAAAATTAATAAGAATCAGAAAAACACAGTTAGAATCACAAACAGTAACAGTAACAGTAACAGAAATAGAAATAAAAATAAAGAAATACAATAGAAATTCATATCTACAATGTGTAAATTGAAAGGCAGCTGCAGATGCGCATACATAGAGATTTTAGGGTAGAAATTCTATAGAAAACTAGAAACAATGTATATGAAAAATCTTATATATGTATGTATATAAATATGTATGTCCTACTCTCTCTCTCATGCTCTTACTCTTTCACACACATAGAATTTCTTGCTCTATTTGTATATTTGGCTGAACAAAAGGATAACGAATGAAAACGTAACAACTTCCTTTTTTTTTTGATTTTTTTTTGGGGTCTATCAAAATGTAGCGAAAAGTTGTAGGACTTTAGGTTTTTATGAGCTTTAAAATGTAGAAAGTTTTTTTTTTTTTTTTTTTTGCAATTTTTTTTTTAAAGTAGACAGCGCACAGATTTCCATGTGCACAAAAGATGCTTTTGTAGCTTTTTTCATTTTACTTGAGATTATAGTGGAAGGAGCAGGGAACAGTGAGCAGCAGAGAGTAGCAGCAGCAGAAGGAGGCTACGCATGGCAATCTGAGCTAACCACCACCCGCTTGGCATTTTACAGCTTTGAAAGCCGCACAGGGACAAAACAGCAGCAGCAGTAGCAGCAACAGCAGCAGCAGCACGTGCTGCCTAAAGTTACTTGAAGCTAAGTTGGGGGGCTACAAATGTGTCTAGGATATGGCGCAACGTATTAATTTTGAATATGTGGAAAATTTCGCGCGCCAACAACAAGAAGAATAACAACAGCGCTCAGGAAATGGCAGCCAACAATGAAGATGAAGATGAAGATGCCTGACGATACGACAAGTACGTCAACGACGACAAGACGCACAGTTTCTCCCATTGAATGCTGCTGCTGCTATCGTTGTTGTTGCTGTTTGCTTTTTGCTGTCCCTATGATGCCTCTGTCTACATCTTTCCCATACATACACTGCCTGTGTCTCACTTGTGTTCCCTTATGCCTTTTGTCAGGCTGAAGGCAGGAGAGGCAGGAGAGACAGGAGACAGTAGAAGTAGAAGTCAGGCAACGGCTGCTGTAGGCCTTTTATTGCTATTGTCAAACTATTGTCTGTGTGTGTGTGTGTGTCGCTCTCTCTCTCTCTCACACACTTACTGTATATCTGTGTGTGTGTGTGTCGATGTCTGCTTGAGTTGCTTTTTATGAAACATCAAAATGTCAGTCAATGTCATTAAATGACTTTTATATTACACCTAATACGATGACAAGGCCTCTGCCTCTCTCCCTCAATGCCTTGGCTGGATGACTGACTCTGCCATGGTGCCATGGCTTCGACTCTTGGCGTATCTTTTTGAGTGTATCTTAAAGATTCTAAAATTAGACAATTGTATTGCTGTCGTTCTTATTATTGTTGTTGTTGCTGCTGTTATGGTGCACGACCCAGTCGCAAAAAAAAAAGAAAAAAAAGAAGAAAAGTCTGGCATGCATATGCGAATTGCGGTAACAAAACTGTAAAGATCTCTCAATGCTACTCGAGCTAAGGCAATGGCAAAATGTGTATGGGAATGGGAATGAGAACTGAGAATAGGAATGAGAACTGAGAACTGAGAGATGGGAATGAGAATCTCGGGACATCTTATGGCAATGCTTTTGAGTATGGCGATGGCTATGGCTTGCCGCGTTGACAGCCAAACAATTTGCTGAAATAAGTTTGAAATTGAATGAAATTGTCAAAAGCATTTCGCACATTTTGCTACTGTCAGTGACGCGATGAAGAAAAAAAAAGAGAAAAAAAAAAAACTTTTCTCTTCTCTTCTCTTGCTTTTTTTTTTGCTTTTCTTTACTTCCACTTTGCGCGCGCTATCAAAACACATTCACTAGTACTTCATGCTGCTTGCCTTGCCTTGTGCTAAGTAGAAGAAATTTGTCTCGTCTTTTTTTTTTTTTTTGCATTTTATTTGGCGATTTGTATTACAGACTCTCTCTCACACACTCTCTCTCTCTCTCTCTCTCTGTCTTTCACTGTCATATGACTTTAAGAAGGCCAAGTGAAATGTGACTGTCGATGTGTAATGAAAACCATAAAATATTTAATAAAAAATATTTACTATGCATTTTTTTTCGTAGTGTAGCATGATGAAGGGGGAGGGAAGGGGCGCATCGTCATTGGGTCGACATCATAAATTAGTTGTTTTTAGTATTTTGGCCAAAAAGTTGACTTTGGAGCCAAACTTTGAAGCGTTCACTGTGGTTATTATTTTCCTACTTCTTCTTCTTCTACATCTTCTTGCTGTTGTTTTTTTTGTTTTTTTTGGTTTTTTTTTTGGGGGCGAGAGCTTGATTTATGCTCGAAACTTGATATCACGTTCGTTCAAGCATTTTTCCAGCACTCTAACTGCACACAAACACACACACACACATATGTAATTCCTATGTGTGTCTGTGTGTGGTTTATTTTTATGTAAAGCGTAGCGTATAAAGAAAAGTTTTTTAGAGTTTCGCCGCCATAAACTGATTTTTATTTATGACCCTAGGACTGTATGTTGAATATCGAAATCGAGTCGTCATCTCATATTTGATGATGAAATGAGAGCACTCTCAAAAAGGCACAAACATACACCCCCCCCCCCACCCTGTTTCAGCTATAGATGGGCCCCCAGTATGCTTGGTAGCCAAATGCATCACGCCTTTTAATTATTACAGCTCTTTAGTTAATAGTTTTTAGCAACGCAGCTGGAGAAGATTTGTGTAGCATTTTTCTGTCTTTCTTTTTTCCGGGTTAAAGTTTTGCTATCTGTTTCTCTCCCTCTCTCGCTCTCTCACTTAAATTATTGTGTTGTGTGTTTTTGGGGCCCATTTACGTATGGGGGCTTTGTGGTTGGGGTGTGCAGAGCTACAGGCAAACGTCGGTTTTGTATATAAAAACTTTTGATATATGGCAGAAACGTTGAGCGACTGTGAGTCTCAAATGGTGTACGGGAATGGACGGTAGTGAAAATCAGCATATGAAAGGCCTTTAAAAGGCATTAAAACTTGACATTTATGATGATCTATTTAGGCAAAACAAACTATTGAGAGTATTATATATAGTGGAGGAGCAGAAGTTATAAGTTATGCTGCTGCAGGGCTCATAATAAAGTCAGTTCAGTTCCCGCAGTTTATACAATATATAAAACATCTGATCATTCATATGCATATTGTCATTGTTAACAGACACATGAAACTGAAATCAAGTTTTAGTTAAGCTATTTCGGCTAAGCAAGAAGATTTAGTTATTCAACATTGAAAAGATAAAAGATGAACTAACAAATATTTTTTTTTTTTTTTTTATTAATATGAAAAAAAAAAAAAAACTAATAAAGCTTTGGCCTGAAACTCAAGTTCCGTTATGCTTCTCATAAAGTTGCTTTCAATATTTTAATTGCCAGCTGCGATTTTTTTTTTATGTGTAAAATTTTTTTTTTAATTTGCTATTTAAAATATTTTTTTTTCTATTTTTTTTTATATATTTTTTTTGATTTTTTTTATATTTTTTTTTATTTTTTTTATTTTTTTTTTTATTTTTTTTTTATTTTTTTTTTTTAGCATTTTTAAAGATCTTTGAATTCTCATCATGTGTTTTTTTTGCCAGCAAAAGTTTTCTTTTAATTTTATCTATAAAGAAATCTTGTTTCTAGCTTTGACTACGTTTTTTTTTTTTTTTTATTTTTTACCATGTTCAGTTGAGTTTTTAAATTCAAATACTTGAAGCGGCCAGCAGCAAACTTCTTCAAGTCATAAAATAATGCTTGCTATATTATAAGATCTCTATGCTTTTGCTGCGCTTGGCGCCGGGCTACTTCTTTTACTCGCTTTGCACTCGTTTCTCTTTTGTTTTTGTTTTATCAAGCTTTACATTGTTTGATATATATAATTTTTTTTTTCGCCAACTTCTTTTTTTTTTGCCACAACCATTTTTTATGGCTCATTTTTTTTTTTGTAAGCCGCTGCTGTTGTTTTTTTTTTTTTTTCTTCTTTTATTTTGCTTGATTTCTTTTAATGAAAAATTTGTTACAACGTTTTATATAACAAAATGCTGGCTGCATGGCTGACAGGCAACAATAACAACAGCAAAACATTGTAAAAACAAAAAAAAACAGAAGCAAAGCACAAACGGCTGCAGTTGCATGCGCTGCACCATCACTCCCTCTCTCTCTCTCTCTCTCTCTCTCTCTCGCCTTCACTTCCATCAGCTTTTCATCCTTTTGCTCTCATTCCATTTGTGCACTTAGCATCTCTACTGGTAGCGACTTTCATTTGCTTTACTTTGGCTTGGCTGATTATTTTTAACTGGCAAACAGCTAATTAAGTATGGAGTAGCATTTGTTGTTGTTGTTGCTGCAACATGCCGCCTGCTGCCTGCTGTTGTACATTTTGTTTAAAAACGAGCTGTGGCTCCTTTGTGTTGCCTGGTTGCCTTGACCTGCCTTGCTGCCTTGCGCTGCCTGGCTGCTTGTAAGGTGCAACAAGGCGCAAGTGGCAAGCAAAACGCGTCATGGGGAATGGTCGCAATGGCCGCCCAACAAAGTTGCAATAAATGACGTAAAATGTAATGCGGGTTCTCTCCTGTTTCATCGTTCTTGTCGTTTTGCGACGGTAACTCAGTTTGTCGTAGTTATGTCGTTTATAATAAAAACTCAGCGCGACTTTAATGGCTGCCGCTGCTGCTGTTGCAGCCTCAACGTCTTTTCAAATCAAATGAGTGGCAAGCAGCAAACAGAACCAACAACTGCTGCTACTGCAGCCAGCAACAACAATAAACAACAAGTGCTTTTGTCAACAAACAGCAAGTTGACTTTCAGTTACCCTACAAAATATTTTAGAAGGCAGAGAAAAAATATAAAAAAAAAAAATATTTAAAAATAAAATAAAAAAATTTTTAGATATTTTTTTAATTCGTGGAATATTTTTATTATATTTTTTTTTTTAATTATTCAATAAATTTTGAAATTCATTAATAATTTTAATTATTGAATTTAATTATGAAATAAAATTAGAACATAAAATTAAGAAAATAATTATTAAATTACATATTTTTTTTGCAATTTAAATTTTAAATTAAATTAAATAATTAAATTAATTAAGAAATTATGAATCAATAAATTAAATTAAAATATTAAATTAATTATTAAATAATATTAGTAGATAAAATTATCATAATAATTATTAAATTAATTATGAAATTTTTTTGCAGTTGAAATTTTCAATTAAATTAAATAATTAAATTAATCAATAAATTATGAATCAATTAATTAAATTAAAATATTAAATTAATTATTAAATAATATTAATAGATTAAATTATCAAAATAATTATTAAATTAATTATGAAATTTTTTTGTAATTGAAATTTTAAATTAAGTTACTAAATTAATTTTAAATTAATCAAAATTTTATAAATAATTAAATTATTAACTTGAATTACTAATTAATTAATTATTACATAAAATTAGTAGTTAAAATTAGCAAAATAATTATTAAATTAATTATGAAATTTTTTTGTAGTTGAAATTTTAAATTAAATTATTAAATTAATTTTAAACTAAGCAAAAAATTATGAAGAATTAAATTATTAACTTGAATTACTAATTAATAAATTATTAAATAAAATTAGTAGATAAAATTATAAAAATAATTATTAAATTAATTTTTTTAAATTAAATTATTAAATTAATTTTTCAAAGTAAATTATTAAATTAATTTTTCAAATTAAATTATTAAATTAATTTTTCAAATTAAATTAATAAATTAATTTTTCAAATTAAATTATTAAATTAAATTTTGTAAATCTAAATTATTATATAAAACATATAAAAAAAATTAAACTAACTTTAAGTTAATTTTTGTTTTTTTTTTTGTTTTCTCATACTGAAGTCTTGGCACAACTCGCATTTTAATTATTTTGAAGTGCAGGGTATAAACATAAAACAAAACAAAATAAAATTGCAAACAGTCTGAGTTGAAGTTGCTGTTGCAGTCGTTGTCGTCGTCGTCGTTGTCGTTGTCGTCGTCTCCGTTGTTGTAGTTGTTCTTATAGTTGTTGTCGTCGATGCCGTTTCTCCTCATCAACTTTTCTTTGGCAATGGTCTTTTGTGGTTTTTTTTTTTTTTTTGCTGCTCTTGCAGATGCCTGCATGTAAGTGGCCTGTGCGTGGAGTTAAACTGCAAGTGGAAATACTATATAGCAGACAGTCAGGACTCTTACTCTTACTCTTACTCTCTGTCTCTTTCTCTCTCATTTTCATTCCCTCTGTGTATTACTTGTACTTGTTGTATATGTGTTGTACTGTGCTATGTGCTGTGTGCTGGCATATAACTACATTTAGCATTATATCGACATCTGTTCGGCAAAAAGTCATCAAAAGTACTAAAAAGCAAAACAAAGTTGCCCCATGAGCAGCCGGCAGAAAAGTTTTTCGCCAAGTTGCTTGGATGCTTCAAGCAGGATACTGCTTTTACTCTCTCTCTTCTGGTATGAGTGGGTGTTATGCAGGCGGCCAAATGCAATGCTTTTCTCTCTCACACACGTACGCATTCACTGCCATTGCAATTTTGGGTAGCTGTATTTTTATTTACGTCGTTTCACAGTAAATACAAAGTAAGCGGCTTTGTTCAACTCTCAGCTTAACAGCAGTAGATAGAATCAAAGCTAAGAGAGAGAGAGAGAGAGAGAGAGACAGAGTAAAGAAGAGACAAACAATCAGTAAGTGTGTGAGTGAGAGAGAGAGATGGAGAGATGGAGACAGAGTTAGTGCTTGGCATGGCAAGATATCAGATGATTGTTACTAAATCATGATGTTAATTTATTTGGATTAAGAATAAAGATAAATAAAAGGGAACAAGTAACTAACAAAAAACGAGAAAAGCAGCAGCAGCACAAAGCAGAATAAAAAAAAAATAAAAAATAAAAAGAATTTTAGTAAACTTGCATTATTACATTGAGATTATTATATACTTTATTTGCACAGACAACAATATTTTGTAAAAGCATAAAAAGCATTTTTATTTATTTATTTACACGCTTAATATTAATAAAAAAAAAAAATATAAAAAAAAATATATATATATATACAATTGTTAAGTAAATAATATTATTACTTAACTTTAAGCAACAGTTTACAATTTTATTTATTTAGTGAATAAAAGAAAGAAAAAAAATGTAAGAAATAATAATAAAAAAAAGTAAAGTTATAAAATACAAAATACATTTCTATTTCACTGTCGTTGAACATTTTGCTCAACAACTTTAAAAGATATTTTTATGCTGCAATTGCAGTTGCAAGTTAACATTTCTATTGCTATATATATATAGTATATAGTATATATAGATGTGTAGCATATAGTATATATAGTATGTAACTATCTGCTACTCTCGGAAATTGTATCATATTATTTTTCACTCTTATAGCAGTTGTCGCAGTTGTCGACATCATCGTCTGTTTCACGTCTATTTCTATTTCTATTTCACTTTAGCTTTTGTTTAGTTGTCGTAATGAGCAAGGAAATTGTGTGTAGCAGTAGTCGTCATCGTCATCGTCATCGTTGTACTATACTATATAGTATATTATAGTAAAAAATTGTAACTGCCTGTGAAACTTTTGTCTCTCACTCTCTCTCTCTGTCTCTTTAGCTGTATCTCTGTTTATCGTTGACATTTTCTGCCTGTTATTTTATTTTTTTTTTGCTTTCTTTGTCTGCATTGGCAAGTTGCAACAAGCGGCGCAAAAGCAAGTCACAATCCTCGTCTGATACCCAAGTAATGAGCAGCAACAGCAGCAGCAGCAGCAAGACAAGCAGATAGACAGTCGAACAGACAGACAGACAGACAAACAAACACTAAATGCATTTGAACTGCATCCCATTGTTGTTTTGCTCTCTTTCTCACATTGAATTGCAACATATTTATGCAGACATGAAAAACATACACACACACACATGAACACACACACATTTGCACAGCTCTATATATACTTATGCAAGAACAAAGCCAATGATGTTGATGATTATGACAATATTTACACTCGTAGCTTGCATATTTTTACAGTCACTAGACAGACAGTTAGACAGACAGTATGGCGGAAGTTGACTTTATGCATTTGTAAAATGTTGACACACTATTCAAAAAAAAATTATTGCACAGCTTTTTTTTTTTTTGCCAACATTGTTATTGCTGCTGCTATTTTGTTTGTTAACATCAACGCGTTGAGCTTTAACAATTCAACATTTGGCTAATAGAAATGCAGCTCAATCAAATGATTTCAACAACAGGCGCGCGCGCATACACATAGTAAACTATAGTCTGTACTTTGGCTGTGTAACATGTGTAAATAACAAATATAAATATATATATATATATATATATTTTTTTTTTACTCAAAATTAAAACATACACTAAAATATTTGTTTCTCTCTCTCTCTCTCTCTCTTTCACTTTATATTTATATATTTATTTTATTTTCTCTTTTTTTTCAATTTATTTCATTACAGGTATGTTAACAAGCTGCAAACATAGAGCCGTTGATTTAATTAAAAGCAAATCGAATTCAAATATAATAAAAAAAAAAGCGCAAAAAGCCAATTGAATAACAGAGAAACAACAACAACAACAAGAAGAACATGTATGTATGTGTAGTATATAAAAACAAAATTCTGTAATAATTAATTGCAAATAAAATTGCAAGTAAAATTTCGAATGAAAAATCTTTTACGAAATTCAATTAGCAATATCAACAATTAGAAATTCGATAGAAATTTTATTTTTTATTTGAAAACTCAGCCAAAAAAAATTTATTTATATTTTTATTATTTTTATATAAATATTTTTTGATTTTTTTTTTGCTGGCATGTTAATTAACATTGATAAAGAAATAAAGAAAAAAAATGTTAACAAATTGTTAATGGAAATTTTTTATAGCATATTTTATCACACGCTTGCAGACGCAAACGCAGACGCATCAATTGCACTTTGCATAGTAGGGCAAAGAATTTTTGTTTGTTTTTGTTTCCAGTTCTTATACAAATTATGAGTGATATTTGCTTTTAGCGTTTAAATGCTGTTTATCTAGGGTAACAAATCTATTTAGAAATGTGAAAAAAAAACAAAATTCTGTAATAATTAATTGCAAATAAAATTGCAAGTAAAATTGCGAATGAAAAATCTTTTACGAAATTCAATTAGCAATATCAACAATTAGAAATTCGATAGAAATTTTATTTTTTATTTGTAAACTCAGCCAGAAAAATTTATTTATATTTTTATTATTATTGTATATTTATATAAATATTTTTTGATTTTTTTTTTGCTGCCATGTTAATTAACATTGATAAAGAAATAAAGAAAAAAAGGAGAAAAAATTGTTAACAAATTGTTAATGGAAATTTTTTATAGCATATTTTATCACACGCTTGCAGACGCAAACGCAGACGCATCAATTGCACTTTGCATAGTAGGGCAAAGAATTTTTGTTTGTTTTTTGTTTTTGTTTCTTTCCAGTTCTTATACAAATTATGAGTGATATTTGCTTTTAGCGTTTAAATGCCGTTTATCTAGGGTAACAAATCTATTTAGGCATCTCATAAAATGCATTTTGCTACCTGTTCTGAGCTCTAATTGTTTTTTTTTTATTTTTTTTGTTTCCTTCTCTATTATGTTATCTTTATATATATATTATTCATGAATATTCCATGGGGTTATATATATAGTATCTATCAGATGACTCAGCTATTTAAATGTTTCTGATGAAATGCATAGACACACACACACACACATACACACATACATTCACATATAAAATAAAAGTCAATATGCATTTTTATTGGACGTTCCCCAATAGTTTTTTCAGGGTCGGTCGGTCGGTCGTTCAGTTGTTCGGTCATTCGGCAGGAGGTCAGATAGACAGACATAGAGAGAGACGAACAGTTAGTTCTATTTCCTGGCCAAAGATAACAGCGAAACTTGGCTAATGGTTAGTCTTTAACCTTTTAATGTAGCACTTTTTGCTTATCAACGTTGAGAACTTTACAAAAAAGAAAGAACTTTATGCTTGCCAAGCCATTAAGTCGACCTTTACCTCTGTGTGTGTGTGGTTTATGATAACAACAACAATAACAACAACAAACTTCAATTCTAGACTATAAAATGTGCTTCAAGAAGAGAAGCCCAAAAAAACACACACACACAGACAAGCAAAAGAAGCCGCCGCATGTAAAAAGTAAATGTAGAAGAGTCTCAGACTTTGAGCCTGTAGTCTATAGTCTGTAGCCTGAAGCCGACTAAAAGTCCAGACACTTGAAAATTGTTTAATAGGACGACGCCTTTTAGGTTTTATAGGCATTTCTCATGCAGCAGCAACAGCAACAGCAGCAGCAGCAGCATGTTATAGAACGCAGTGAAAACGACCTTGTTATACCCAGCAGTAAATGTTAGCTTAATGTAGGGTATATTAAATTCGAGTAGCTGCATTTTGTAACTCTAACTAGAGCATAGAAATTCATTTGCTGTGCAACTTTAAAAATACATAAAAATAATTAAATATTTTGCAGGGTATCTTTTTTTTTCTTCCTTGTCTGCTTATCTTTAAAACTTTATCATTATTTCTGTGCGTGTGTGTGTGTGCATAATTTTTTTTTTTTTTGTTTCTGTTTTTGATATTATGCGCCAATTTTTATGCACATCAGGCAGGCAGCGATTTGGTTGCTGCCCAAACGAAATTGTCAAATAAAACTAAAGGCTCTAAAATAGCTTTTAAAGTCATAAAATTACATGACTTTTAAGTCATAAAAATTAACGACGGGTGCGTGTGGCAAAAAGCATTTGGCCAACAACAAGAAATTATATATATATATACGTATATATAGAAAAACAACAAGAGTTGAAACAGCAACATTAACATTAACAATAACAAACAGCAACAACGAAAACAACAACAACAACAGCAAAGAGCAACATGAAAAACATCAACATCAAATTCGCCGCACTAGCAAAGTCAACGTTTGTTTTCATTGTGTTTTTTTTTTTTTTGTTGTTTGTTTGTTTGTTTTTACTCGTGCCCCTTAGTTTTTTTTTTTTAATAGAATTTCGCTTAATTTGAGTAGACAAAAGAGACGTTGAACAACAACAAAAAGAAGAAGAAGAAGTTTCAAGCAGTAGCAGTAGAAAAAAAAAAATATAAGAAAAAGGGCAAATAAAAAAGTTTTTTTTTTTTTTCCAACTCTTTTAATTAAATGATTATTGGGGGAGGAGGGGCGGTAGGGCATTGAACGTAAGGCACAGAAAACCCTATCAGGCAATGTCAATAGAATGAACCGTAATGTTAATGGAAATGTGGAATGAGGCTCACAAAAAGGGGATAGAGGTGATGAAGGAGTCAATGCGGAATGGGCAAAAGCGACAGTAGCACAAAGCGTAAAGCGTATTAATGATGAATATTTATGTGAAGGCCCAAAGCGGAAGCGAATGCGCACGATGAGAGATAGATAGAGAGAGGGAGAAAGACGAAGAGAATGACAGTAACAGCAATACAAACATATATAGAGAGAAAGTGAGAGATGAGAAATGCGGCATAAATTAGACTAAAGTGTGTGTGTGTGTATGGCTAGGCTGGGGGCGGGTCAACCAACAACAACAACGATTGTCGGAAAGTGTTTGAGTGGCAGGCAACTGATAGTGATAGTAGTATGAGAATTGGTAATAGAAATGACAGAGGCAATAGCAGTAGCTAAAGTTACTAGCTAATTATGCAATAGTGCGTAAAGGTCCAAGTGCTATAGGGTTGTCATATTATATAAAAATAAAATAATATAATAATAAAATAATATAAAAATAAAATAATATAAAAATAAAATAATATAAAAATAAAATAATATAAAAATAAAATAATATAAAAATAAAATAACATAAAAATAAAATAATATAAAAATAAAATAATATAATAATAAAATAATATAAAAATAAAATAATATAAAAATAAAATAATATAATAATAAAATAATAAAATAATATAATAATAAAATAATATAAAAATAAAATATAAAAATATACATAAATAATATTAATAATAAACAATTTTTCAACTTATCAAGCAGAGCTTGTCACATTAACAATCAATCAATAAAAATTAAAAAAATTAAAATTAAATTAAAAATTCATTATTTGCACAATTAATTTTGCAATTGTCGTTGAAATTGAGAAAATTATTCAATTATTTATAGAAATTAATGTAATATAAATTTTTCTTATTAATTATATAGAAATTATATATATATAGAAAATTTTACCTCTTAGTCTTTATGACTAAGCTAAATGTATGATCATTAATATTGTAAGCGTGTGCTGCTGCTATATATACATACATATTTATTATATTGTTTTAACAGTCAGCACTCAGCACTCAGTGTAGATTGCTTTGAGAATAATATACGTAAAATAGTTTCAGATTTCTTTTGTTTTGTTTTGTTTTTACCTGTTTTTATGTATGTAACTTGTTGCCCAGCTACAATATTTAAGTGTTTCGTCGTTTCACCTTTATACCAAAGTTTTTTCTTCATGCAATACGTTTGCTCTGCTTTGCTCTGCTGTGCTGTGCTTAGGGTTTCTCTACTTGTACTTATCATAGATCATTTGCTTGGCATTTGCTTCGCATGGCTAAAACCTCGGCCAACCGATGTCGATGTGTGTGTGTGTGTCCCACAAGTAGTGAAAAGAAGCTGCGTAAATTCCGTTTGCCACACGTCTCACGTCAAACAAATGGCCGCACGCACAACATAGCTGCCTTACATTGCCCCTAAACACACACACACACACACACATTCGCAGTCATAGTCGAAGACTTATAGTCTTCCCATACTCACAGAGGCGACTGCCCCAATACAATAATCCTGCAACTCAACGGAACGTCGACAGCAATCTAAGAAAAACGCCAACGGCAGCGGTACAAGTTACCTCCCCCTCAATAGCAGCAGCAGCAGCAACAGCAACAGCAGCTGCTGCTGTCGCTCCATTGGCCGTTTGGAGTATGAGGATAAATTTCTTCTCGTCCCCTGACGGTTTGTCACATTCAAGCTGCTGCTGCTGCTGCTGCCAAAGCTTTATATATCTGTGTGTGTGTGTGTATGTCACTGTGTCTGCGTGTGTCGCCAAGTTCTTCTTCTAAGCATCAACAGCGAATAAGAAAAAATTCAAGTAAATTGATTTTTCTTATGCTTTGGCTTTGACTGTTCGCCAGTTTTGCCATCGCTTGCTCGCTCGCTCGCACGCCCGCACTTTTGCCTCCAGCTGCCGTCTGTCAGCTTCAAAACGCGTTTGCCTTCCTCTCTCTGGGCATCCTTTGCAGAGCGTATTGTGGCTGTCCTCTATGCTCATCCACAACCTTTAGCATCTTTTGCCACTGCCATTGCTCCAATCCCAATACCAATCCCTACCGTGTTACTACATACAATTTTTGCCCATTGACTGGCTTCTGGCTTTCATGCAATTTTGCTTTTGGCGCGTAATCGACTTCATGCTTTTGCTTTTAATGGTATTTTTCCTGTGGTTCAAACTAATATCCATAATGCATAAATATGGCAAGCCTGGCCCTCCGACCTATCCAACTTGACACCCCCATCATCTTGCTGCTTGCTGCTGCTGCTGCCCTTTTTTTTTTGCACAATTTTCTCTCACTTTTATTCTTCAACTCATGCGTATGCTGAGCTGCCTTGGCATTTTTTCGCTTGCTCTCAATATATATATATATAATTTTTTTTTCTTCTTATGATTTCAAGTCATTGGACGTCGTCATCATCGTCGTCGTTGCCTTTTTACATATAAATCTATAATATATAAAATATATATATATATATAAAACATCTTTCATTTTTTTTTTCTTGCCTTTTTTTTTATCATCGTGCGCGTGTTTTTTTTTTATACAATTTATGCGCAAAAATCTATACTACGTCTGCAATTTATTGCATTTTCGTTATAGGGAAACCATTGAAAAAAAAATAAACGAACTTGAAAAGAGCAGCAGCAAAAAAAAAAATTGTACAAAATTTTTGCTGATTTTAATGTTTTGTCAAAGTAACCGAAAAAAAAAAAAATCCCGAAGCAAACGCGCCATGTCGTTGATGTTTTTGTTGTTGCTCAGCAAATTTCTGCTTGTCGGCTGTTGATTTGTTAATAAACAATTTTATGCCCCATGGCTCAGCATAAAAACTCTCACACGCAAAAACAAAAACAAAAGAACAAAAAAAAAAAAAAAAGCAAGCAAAATTTTATGAGCAAGAGCCGCTTATTGTTTTTATATCCTTGATTGATAGGGCAACAAAGGGCATAGTAAAAAAGGCAACAAGCGTGTAAATCGAACAAAACGAATTATTTATAAGGGTTCTATATTATATATATATATAATACATATATAATATGATATGATATATGGTATATCATCTGTGCTGAATTGGCATAAATATTTGTTTGACAGTTAAGAAAATTTTAATGCACAAAAAATAAATGTGATTGATTAATGTTGAAAGCAATTTACAAGCTATAAAAATTATTAAACATTTTCTTAATTTTTTATAAATAATTATAATATTTTTCTACTATTTAAAAATATTTAAAATATCAATTTACAAGCTAATAAAAATTATTAAACATTTTCTTAATTTTTTATAAATAATTATAATATTTTTCTACTATTTAAAAATATTTAAAATAGCAATTTACAAGCTATAAAATATATTAATCATTTTCTTAATTGTTTATAAATAATTATAATATTTTTCTACTAATTAAAAATATTTAAAATAGCAATTTACAAGCTAATAAAAATTATTAAACATTTTCTTAATTTTTTATAAATAATTATAATATTTTTCTACTATTTAAAA
>JBAMBR010001938.1:0-65039 GCA_037044475.1 Zaprionus obscuricornis
TCAAGTCTTGTTGTCTAGTATAACATTCGCATAAGTTGAAAGTGTTCTCATTTTAACATAACATTAAATGTAATATAACATAATAGAAAAAAATAACAACATAGAAAACGATTGAAGTTAGTTGTTGCTGAACCGCCGAAAGAGCGAGAAGTGCTGAAACTATTAATAAAAGAAACAGAAGATTTACTTGCATTATACAAATTATTAATGATTTCAATGCAATGAGAAATAAGAATATTTTGCACTAAATCAAAGCAAGTTCCATTGTATTACATAAGTTATACCTTTGCATACATGCCAATGTTGCTCACTTTATGAAATATTAGTAAATGAATTACATTGCTTGAAGAGGCATAGAAATGAACGAGGAAAAAAGAGACAGACAAATGTGATGCAAAAAAGAAACAAGAAAAAAAAAAAAAATCAGGTGTAACAAACTGAATGCAAAATGAATGATAGTTGAGTACAGTAAGGAAAATAAGCTTATGCAAAGAGCATATAAGAAGAAGTAATAAAAGAGACAAGGAGAGAAGCAAAGAACCGCATAAGCAACAACAGTAAATAAATAAAGCAATGTGAAACAATGCAAAGTACAATGAAAATTTGACATAATTTTACAGTTGTGTTTTGAGCAGAGATGGAATAGTAACTGAGCATCGTAAGCAAGTAAAGCAAAGCTTCTCTCTCTCTCTCTCTCTCTCTTCTCTCTCTCTCTCTTGTTTTGCCTCTTTGTGTATGTGTGCGTAGGATTGTGCAAGTTGTGTTATGAAAACAAAAACACAATGAAACGTGCCTATAAATTTTAAATAGCCAACAAGAGATTCGCTGCTCTCTCTTTCTCTCTCTCTCTCTTTCTCTCTAACACACTATGTGTACGTGTTGCATCATAAATGAGCGTTTGTACAGAAGAATAGATTTTGCTTGAACTAAACTAGACAAAAGCAGCTTAAATTATGCCACGCAACGTTTGTCTAGCAAATAACTAACTAATTTCACATCCTTTCCTATAAATCCTTTTCAAGGTATCGTAACGGTGACATTGTCAATGTCAATGATACTGATCGCTATCAAGGTGGCAACTCTGAAAATGTTGCATTGGTTATACGCTCAACGGATAAGGATGATATCGGCAATTACACTTGCCAGCTGTCCAATTCCATTGGCAAAGGCATCTCCGAACAGCAAATTGATCTTGATGTGCAATGTAAGTAGTAAATGTCTCAGATTTCGAATATATAAA
This sequence comes from Zaprionus obscuricornis, assembly GCA_037044475.1. Taxonomy (NCBI): domain Eukaryota; kingdom Metazoa; phylum Arthropoda; class Insecta; order Diptera; family Drosophilidae; genus Zaprionus; species Zaprionus obscuricornis. The sequence goes on from JBAMBR010001938.1 coordinate 1,241, forward strand.
ATGTAATAAAATATAAAATAAAAATATTTGAATAATATTAATTGATATTTAATTCAATAATATTTTCAATTTTTATAAATAATACAAAATAATTTAAAATAAAAAATATTAAAAATAAATAATAATTATAAATAATAAATAATAATTATAAATAATAAATAAATACATGAAAAAAATAAAATACATAAACTATAAAAATAATAAATAATAATAATAATGTAAATTAAATTAATTTTTTTAACCACTATAAATAATGGAAAAAATACAAAAAAAAAATATATATTATATATAATATTTTCAATTTTTATAAATAATAAAAAAAAAAATTTAATATAAAAAATATTAATAATAAATAATAATTATAAATAAGAAATAAATACATGAAAAAAATAAAATACATGAACTATAAAAATAATAAATAATAATAATAATGTAAATTAAATCAATTTTTCAACCACTATAAATTATGGAAAAAATACAAAAAAAATATATATATTATATAAAGAATAAAAAGAAAAAAATAAATTAATAGTTTTAATAATAAAATAATATTAAATATTAAAATATTTCAATAAATTATTTGAATATAAAAAAAATATAAAAAAAATAATTAAATATTAATGCATTAATTATGAATTTTTAAATTAATTAAATGAAATTTCTATAAATTTATAACATTTATAACATTTTCCTTGTTTAGATGTGCCCATTGTTGAGGTGCAAATGATGCCTGATGGTCCCGTAAAGGAGAGCGATGAGGCCAATGTAACATTACAATGCAACATTATCGATGCAAATCCTGCCGTATTGACCAAGGTGCGCTGGTATGCGAATTCAACATTGCTCAAGGAGTTGCCCGATTGCGTTGAAACAAGAGTAAGTGCAAGCAAAGACACACACACACATGCATACATATATATAAACAACTGTAGATATATGTATAATAATTTATATGAATATTAATTTTATTTTTACAGGAGGATTTATGTCATATTGATCCTAGTAAACTATTGCTGGAGAGCATTGGTCGTGGTTTCTTCTATAATTACTCATGTGAGGGTTTCAATGCTGCCGGCTGGGGACCACGTAGTGAAGACAAGGAACTTATGGTAAATTCTATAAAGTTTTTTTTATTAAATAATTTTGCTAATTCTTAGCTTGTTTTATTTGCTTCTAGGTACACTATGAGCCAGGACCTGCAACACTGACGCATTTCCCTCTTATTGCTGTTAAGAAGAAGAGCGTCATCTTTTATTGCTCTGTGGATGATCCTGGTTATCCCGAATCGAATAGGTCTGTAGCAACAAATGTTAAATACAACAACAACAACAACAACATCTATACACAACAAAAACAACAAGAATCACAAGAACAGCAACCACAAATTGCATTTCATACTGTGCAAGCACTGCAACCGCATGAAGCAGACGCTGCCATTGAAGCATTGTTGTTGCAAAAACAACAAGAGCTTCGCGATAAACAAAAGCAAGAAAAAATCAAGCAACTGAAAGATAATAATGATGATGAAACGCAACAATTGCTTAATCCAATCCATTTAGCATCAGCATTAGCATCCCTAACAAGATTATCCAGCTCAATCAGCACAACCCGATCGGCTCATGAAATTAAAGAAACGCATGCACTAATCGATTTACATTTGAATCATTCCCTTTGTACATTGCTCACGCTTACCACATACATGCCACAAACACAAATTTTAACCTTATACACGGGCCGTCAGCCATATAATGATTATTCATATGATTCATCATCTGATTCATCATCCATTGCTTCATCCACTGCATCATTTGCACTTTATCGCAAAATGGGGAAATTCATGTTTGTGGCTCAAACGATCTCGCAACCCAACAGATACCGTTGGATGCGTGGCGGACGTGGCCCCCTACAGGATATTGTCACCAAAGAATGGACTGTGGAACCCGTTGGCTTGGATAGCCGCACAAACTACTCATGTTATGCATACAATGAGGGCGGTAAAGGTGTAATGGCCACCGTCAATTTGGAGGTACATGCACCACCATTTTTCATCAAGAATATGCAACCATACACGGGTGTCCTGCATTCCGTTTCCAATTTCAATTTGACCTGTCGCATCGAGTGTGTACCACGCTGTGAGATTGCCTGGCATAAGGATGGTGTACCAATTGATAAGAATGATACGCGTTACTTTGTCAAAGAGAAATATATGGATGCATCGCCAGCCACTGGAGATTTTGAGAGTATGCTTTCGGTTTTGGTAAGTATATTTACAATTACAGTGCTGTAAGCAAGTTAATACACACAAAGACGCAAGCACCGAAAATTAAAAAAGAATTAAACAACAAATTGGAAAATTTTCCAATGATTTCCCTTTAAAACAGATTAAGCAGCAAGTATTATGCCATATACAATACATTGACATCATTGACTTTTTATATCACGTTGCGTTACAATCGCCAATTCAAAATGCAAGCTAAAAGCAAAAAGAAATCCAATCAAAATTCAATTGAAATACACTTATCTATTTTGTCGTATCAATTACGCTTACAATCCACTTGACTTTCATATGAAACAACTCTCCATTTGTATAATACTCTCTATATAAAATAGCCCTGTGTCTATGCACAAAACCAACAACAACAACAACAACAAACTGCGAACAAAAAAAAAAACAACAACAATAACAACAAAACAAAATCCCAATTAATTTGAAAAAAAAAATAAAACGAAAGTAAAACAAGATTTGCGTGACGGCAGCTGAGACCCGATTTGTCGATTTGTCGAATTGTCGAATTGTCTCTTACCCGTCTTTAACCAACCCCTCGCCACGCCTCCTCACTTGCCCCCCTCCCCCCTGCAAGCCTCAACAACAAATTGATATAACTGACATATTTTGTTCGCATTTCGATTTCATGTATTTTATTTTCTTTTTTTATTCGCACAACGATTACAGCACTTCAATATGTCAAATTTCCCAAATAAAAAATTCGATATTGGTTCAGATAATGCCAAGTACATGTGCATATCGACTGGAAATGCGGTGGGGCCAACTGTGAATAGCACCACATACTTAAGCATTGAATGTAAGTACTACATATTTTCATATATATATTCTTTTCATTTTCTTTTTCTTATTTTTTTGTTTTTTTTTATCATGTATGTTTGTTGCTCTCGACACCTCTTCAATATATAGTCGCTTTTATATCTTTATTGTTATTTTTATAATACTCTTTCAAGAGTATATTAGCTTTTCTTATAAATTTGCAACGTAGATAAGAATATTTTTGATATTCCGAAATATAAATTTAAATATTCGGCTTATCCGTCTGTCTGTCTGTTTGACACAAATGAATCTCTAAATGTTATAAATATCTGGATAAATTTTGACCTAAATATTGCAGCTCTAAGCCATAAGTCGAAACAAGCTTGATTGGTCCATGGCTTTCACTAAATATTCAGAAAATATATGAAAAACAATTTTTTTTATAAAAGAAATGATTTCTAAAGAAATCGTTTTTCGTTAAAGTTTGCAAGCGTATTAAATTTTCGGCATGTCAAAGTCAACAATTTCGATATCTTGTTTATTTCAATGTTTTTTTTTTTGTTTTTTCTCATTTAAAATAGACGCGCCCGATGACATAAGCGTATCGGAGAACACTGTCTATGTGCAGGAGCATCATATACCGGGACGTGTCATATGCAAATCGCAGGCTAATCCGGGTAAGTGAATTGACAGTTTCGTTTAAATGTATTCTCACACACTTGGAGCATACATACACACTCATATGTATATATACACACTGATACTTATATATTTGTATATATTCTTAATAGAACCATCTTATGAGTGGCTGTACCCTAACAAGACGGTTACCATTGGCAATACATTGATTATCAATGATCCAATTAAACGTAACGATACGGGAGTTTATAGATGTCGTGCCTTCAATAAACATGGCTATCGTATAGCCGAAACAGTTATCGATGTTCAATGTAAGTATTATATAAACTGAAGCTTCTTACTACTTACTTACTTACTACTTACTTACTACTTACTTACTACTTACTTACTTACAACTTACTTACTACTTACTTACTACTTACTTACTACTTACTTACTACTTACTTACTACTTACTTACTACTTACTTACTACTTACTTACTACTTACTTACTACTTACTTACTACTTACTTACTACTTACTTACTACTTACTTACTACTTACTTACTACTTACTTACTACTTACTTACTACTTACTTACTACTTACTTACTACTTGCTTACTACTTACTTACTACTTACTTACTACTTACTTACTACTTACTTACTTTTTCCTCCCAACGGTTCATGTTTTTTTCTAATTTTTTGAAATACTTGATTTCTGGTCCATTTCATTTTTGAAAATAGTTACTCCACGCTGTGAAATTGAAAGGCGAGAGATCGATGACCAGGATACACTAATTTGCACAGCATACGGAAATCCTGAAGAGGTGAGTACTACACGCCTGCTGATGGGCGTGACTATTAGAGTGAGTTGCTAGAAACTAGTACATAGATATAAAAGCAAAAAAAAAAAGAAGAAACGTAGAAATTGGGTTGGGTTAAAGTATGCAGACAAATAAAACAGTTCAAATGGAAATGAAAAACTCTATGAAATGCATTTTTTGACGCAATTTCAATACTCTACACAATATTCTTTTATTGGAAAAATATATAATTACAATATTATATAGAAAAAAGAAATTTGTTGAAAAATTTCTAGAAAATGTTTAAAGAATAAAATTAAATAAAATAAAACAGATTTTAAAGTGTTGGAAGTATATGTAAAAAAATGTTAGAAATAATAATAAATAATGTTGCCGCTTTTAATCAAAATTTGGAGCATTATCAGCAGCAGTAAGAAATTCTTAAGATTTATATCTTTATACAATTACTTGTAATATGTTTCTTAAAATCTTCAAACATTATTTACATTTACATAAACAAGCAAATATCTGACAAACATAACTATAAATAGTGCATACCCAAAGCTAGTGTAAGCTCATGGCAACTGTAAACTTTAGGCACTCATACACTCAAACACACACTAGTACAGACATGTGCACTTGCACACTGGCATAGCTCTTGCAGGCCATCGAAATGGCAATAACGATAGCATTTCAATTGTGGTGCACGCGCTGAAGGGTGGCTCATGGCAACACAGCAACACGGCAACACGGCAACGCGGCAGCACGGCAACGGATGCTAACCCAACTGAGAGTTTTGTTTTTCTCTCTCTCTCTCTCTCTCTCTCGCTCACACACGTTGTGTTTTTTTTTGCATTTTTTATTTATGCAGGTAGCTGCAAGAATTTTCAATTTTATGAGTTTACCTTTTGGCCGGGAATCCGGATCCGGATCTCCTGCCGGCTACAGTTGCAGCCAAACCTTCTCTCTCTCTGTCTCTCTCTTTGGGTAACTTCAGTTTGGAGTTCGCACTTTTTGCCATGCCGCATAAATCAGTGCAGTATTTTTTTTTTTTAAAAACCTCGCATACCCCTTGACACCCTGCCCCAACTCCCTTCACCCACCTACATTCTATACCCTTCACAGAGCCTGCTTCTATTACATTTTTTCGCTTTTTCTTATTATTTTTTTTTTTTTTTTTGCAATTGCATTTGCTTTGCCGTTACTTGAGTTAAAGCGTGCTGGCGATTAAGGTAGAAGTTGGTTACGGTAGGTACGGTAGGGAAGAAGTGGTAGGGGAAGAGAGTGTAGGGTAACCAGCAGGTTGGCTCCAAAGATTTATGACCACGCACAAGCGGCAACCACAGAGAAACGAGAATCGCTCTATATCTTTCTCTCTGGCCAAAGTCGCTGGCTCGTAATTATTTGATTGGAAATTATTCAACGGGCGTAAAGTTAAAATTTAATAATCGTGCATGCAATCAGATGCGAGATTGATGCCAGTTCAACTTGGTTGCGCCTCAATTGAGTTTATGGATGAGGATGACATGTTACGACATGACATTTATAAATTTACACTCGCTCAATGAGCAGTAAATAGAGATGAGAATTTAAAGAAGAAAAAACTGATGCAAAATCATAAAAAAATTATAGATTTATGCATATAGTTAGCAAAGTTCTTCAAATCTAATTTGAAATTTATATAAAAATTAATTGGCAATTTAAAGAGTAAAGTTTATTTATCATTTTTAACAATTTAAAGTGCAATTTAAATGTTGCAGAGAATCGTTTGACAAATATTTCGTAAAAATATTTTACAAGCTATCAGAATACATAAGCAATACATGCAGCATCGAGCATAGCAAACAAATCACAATTCTATTAGCCAAGTGCCCGAGTTGCTTCAAATACAGCAATATCCAAAGTACACAAAGATCTTGTTCATGCGCCTGTCCGTCTGTCAGTCGGAGGCCATTAACCAAAAAACTTCAAAGCTACCTCAGCAAATGCCCAAAACAGAGAAACACAAAAACTTGGAGAAAATATTGCAAAGCAAAGCAAAAAAATACCAGAATTTGCCAAAGTGCAAAGTGAAAAGCCAAAGGCAAGAGCAGCAACAACAACAATAACAACAACAACAACGACAATAACAAGTGAAGGAAAAGGTAGTTGGAGAAAATTGATGCAGTAGACAGCAGAAGCAGACATGGGACTTTCATATGAACATACATACATACATACATAGGTGCAAAGTATACTGCGTGTATTCTCTCTCACTGTCACTCTCACTCTCTCTTTATGTCTTTGTCTCTGTCTATTACACATATATTCATATAGTAACTGCTTTTCATTCTGCACTTTCGACCACTTTACAGGCCGATTTTTCATGGTCAATTAAAACGGAGAATGAATCAGTTGACTATTTGGGCAACGGTGACAAGAAAACCTTTGAGGACCGTAGCTATTACATATTGCAAGAGGATTATGCCATTGCCAGGACTTATCGTTGTGTGGCCAACAACACCGTTGGACCAGGATCATTCTGTGAAGTTGAAGTTGCTGGTAAGTAAATATGTTTCTCAATAACCATCAACTGTAAATAAAAAAAAAAAACAAAAAAAAAACAAATACAAAAAAAAGCCAAAGTTAACATTAAGCAAAAAATAAAAAACAAAAAACACAGCAAAAAAAAAAAAACGAGAATAAAAAAAAAGCTGGAATACGGAAGCTGATTACTGTCAATATTTGCTTCATCTGTTTCCGCTTTCCGGTCTTTTCTTTTCTATTGTTTTTCTTTTATTATTATTATTATTATTATGTTTTTTTGCATAAAATGGCGGCTAGCTGCTTCCGCTTTAAACTAAAATAGCCGCCACGTTCGATTCGACGTGGCAATTAGGGAATTGTTGGACGCCCAACAAACACTCTGTTCTACCATCCACCATCCAGCATCCAGAATCTCCATTCTCTATTCCCCTCTGCTGTCTTTTACCACTTTGCTTACCTGTTATTCTAACATGCGCCACGTTTTATTACAATCAACGGAAATTGATTTTTACGCTTTTTTTCTTATATTTTTCTCCACTTTTTTTTCCGCTTCTTCTTCATTTTACTTTTTGTGATTCCATTTTATGCGCTGTGATTTCTTTCTACAGCTGCTTAAGTCGTGAATTTTGCTTTTTTTTCGACAAAGGTTTTTTCGCGATTTTAATGCTCTTCGTTGTTTTTTTTTTTTTTTTTTTTTTTGAAACTCTGCCCCCTTTCCCACACCCAGTATATTTTTCACACCCTAAAAAGCATTCGTTGAAGCAAGATTTTTTACTGCTGTCCACTTACTAAGCCACTTTTTATTTCATTTCATTGATTGAATTGAAATTGAAATTGAAGTTGAAATTTGACAGCTGATGACGTCAACAATTTTTTTTATTTTTTTATTTTTTATTTATATGGCCCACTTTAGAATTTAGAGCTACTTTAGTTGCCTTTTCCATTATATCACTTGATTTTGTCTACTCTTAAATATTTTATATTACCCAAAAATAAAAAAAGAAGAATTTCAATTTTTTTTTTCTCTTTGTTTGTTTGTTTGCTTTTCATTAGTTAATTTTATTTATTTTTTTATTATTATTTATTTTGATTTTCTATCTATTATTATATTGACAGCTGGTTCAGCACTTTATATTTGGTGGCAAGGTAAAAGCCGTTAACAAATCAATTTTTTTCAATTTCATTTAATTATTTTATTTTATTTCTCTGTTTCCCATTTCCATTTGAATTTGTACAAGAATTGAACAATTTATTTCCCAAATTGTTGCTAATTGTGTGAAAAGAATTTCCAGACTGGACATTGAATGGGTTTTTTTGTCCTATATGTATTAATATAACTTTTTGCTATTTTCTATCTTTCTCCCATTTGCTTTTAAATTTAATGCTAACTAAATTTAACATGCTTCACTAACTATTCGTTATTGCTATTCTAATAGTGCGACCAAAAAGTAAGTAGCTGCATGCCAAATATAACACACACATATTAATTATTTAATTATTTGTTAATAAATAGAAATTAAAATAATTATACTATGGAAAGTTAAAGGATTCTTTCTAATGCTCCGTTGCCTTCCTAGAATGAACTACACAGTTCAAGCATACGAAAACAATTAGCGAGCACTATTCGTTCCATTCACTTCTATTTCTAGTACCGCACGAAACCATGATCTGAGCACATTTATATTGATGACATATCTGTCTCTTTCGCTCATCTGTGAGAACAGTTGTACGTCTGCGAGAGGTGCGCTTGCATTGAGTGTACTCTTTAAATGCGTTCGAGAACAGTTTTAGAAATTGTGAACCAAGTGAGAAATTGCATATAAGTTTTGAGAGTAGGAACAGTTCTTGTAACTGTAAGAGGGGGAGACTGCATTGAGTGAATATTTTAGATGATATCGTGAACAGTTTTCGAATTAATGAGAGAGCGCAAATTCTGTTCTGCTCAAATAATTGAATATATGCGTAGAGTTGAGACTGCTTTGAGTCAGTATAGGAATGAACCTCAATGTGATCACTATAAGCGAACGTTTATCCATTGTGCTTTAAATAATGCAAATAACGGTTAGAAGCGTTTTGTAAGCTGTTAACTAAACCGTTGTTACTATACAATTGGGAAGCTGCTGCTGTGCCACATCCTAACGCTAATCCGTGTAAGCAGACCAAGCATATAGACAGACACCGCACACAAATATAATATACATACATATGTATATCTATACACACAGTGAGTCTCATACATATACACACTATAGTAAAACTAAAAGCCGCTATTTTTCATTTGTCGCTCTCTGCCTTGTTTAATTACATAAGATAGGAAGAAGATAGGCGGAAGAAGCAGATGATGATGATGATGATGATGATGATGAAGATGATGAAGAGTCGTGATGTGGAAAATGAGTAAATGGTCGTTGTCTGTATGTGTAGATGTGTAGGTATGTGTTGTGTGTGTGCATGTGGTCGCTGACTGCTCTAAATGCTGTTGACACGCGAATCCACACGATGCCAAAATGAATAGCTCATAACATATGTGAATACACTCACAATAACAACACACACATTCATGCATACAAGCTAAGGAAACAAAGGCATAGCAAGAGACAGGCAAATAGAGAGAGACAGAGAGAGAGAGAGAGCAAGCGAAAGGAAGCAAGAGCGAGAGAGTGTATTCACTGCTGGCAAAGACAATTCATTTGTTTGGATGATAAACAGCTGAATTATAGCAAATATGGAAAACAATGCGAGACAAGAGTAACGCGTGAAGGATGCGGCTTCAGCTGCTGTTCCCAGTGCATAGTGTTTCCATAAGACAATAGCATATTATGTGGGCGTGACAGTAGCGTGGAAGTATAACGCACATTAGTGGGCGGTAAGGGGGTATGAGAACTTACTTCACTTCACGTAAAAGTAAAGGAGAGAAGAAAACGAGGAAAGTTGTGTAAGTAAAAACATGAAATGCATTTGCTGGCAAAACCATGTGACAAGTTGATGAATTAAAGTTGCCTGACAACTGCACCAAGTGCAGCCAGCTTGTGCAGCCAGCTCGTGCAGCATGTGGCATAGTCAGCTACTCAGTCACTCAGTCAGTCAGTCAAGCATCTAAGTAGGCAGACATTTGGCTCAGCTCTTTTGCACAGTGTGTAAAAATAGCAAAGCGAAACATTTATTTAACTTGAGCTTGATTAAAGCTGCTAACATTAAATTAATTTTTCAAGCTGAAGATAAGATTAAATCTCAAAGTCACGTTTAACTAACAAGAAAATTAAAATATGAAATTAATCAAAATTTATTTCAACTGAAAACGTTTTTGTGCCTCAGTGTGATGTCAGTTTCCAAGAATTGAATGAAGTTTTTGTTTTGCGTAGCATTAACACGTCCCTCGCCCACTGTTCCCTTTGCTGCTAGCATCAACAGCGCTGCAAATTTTTGTCTATATAAATTTATTTTTATATATAAAAATATTTATAAATATTAATGCTGATCTTTCTTTTCATTTCATTCCTTTATTTTTTTTTTTTTTACTGTCTGTGGAACTCTGTTTGTCTGTCGCTCTCCTTGGAAACTCTCTATATTATAGAACAATTGGCCTGGTGGCAGCGATGGGACAAAACGACGCTCATTATACTGGTTGCCGCCATATTGGTCTTATTGCTGGCCGTCATCATTATTTGCTGCATAATTATTTGCATATGCCGTCGCCGTCGGCGTCAGGATAAATGTGAGTACAACAACAACTACAGCAACTGCAAATACAAATACAAATACAACAACAACAACAACTAACAATAAACTACAACAACAAACAGAATCAGAACAATAAGCGCAATATGCGCAACTGCCAAACAGTTGTTATGGAAATTTCCCTTACTTAGTATACACTAGTTCTTAGGTCTTATCAACAACAACAACAACAAGAACAACAATAATAATAATAATAATCCGAACCGTATCCACAGTCAACAGTGTCAGTCTACTATATACTTAAACTTTAAGTTTATCCAATATTTATATATAATTATTTATATACAATATACATATACATATATATATACATATATAAATATTGATCACATCCGAAAAAATATTCTTCAAATTTAATTTAACATTTTATTGTGTTATGTTACTTTTAAGTTGATTATTCTCGCAGTTGCATGTTTGAGCCTTCAAGTAGCATGCAACATTCGCTTTTCGCAGCATATACATTTTATTTTATTTTTATTTTTCATATAATTATTAATATTTACTAAGCTTCGATTTAACAATTTAATTGTGGACTTATGGCCAACATATTACATGTTTTTTTTTATTTGCCCCTTTGCCCTCCAGCCATATTTTTTTTCTCTTTATCCATTTTACTCCTTCATGCTTTACTATTGAATGCAATTCCAATGCCCCATTAAGTAGGCAACGTTAATTTTCCCCTCTACTTGTGCCCGATTTTTTTTTTAATTACTGATTTTAAGCTTTTGTGTATTATTTGTTGTTGTGTTATGTATTTACCTTTTTGTTGTTTGTTTCATTTTTTTTTTTTTTTTTTTTTTTTTGTTGCCAGTAAATTGCATATTTTTATTTAATATTTGCGACAAACAGCAAGTGCATACAGGGTGCTGCTTGCAATAGTGTACAAAAAAAAAAAAATAAAAAACAGTAATTAATATAAAAAAGAATAAAATAATTACAATTAAATTAAATGAAAATTCAATTTAATAATTAATTAATATATTCACGACTCTATCTACTTGCACACCCTGTATCCTTGTTGGAAAAAAAAAAAATAAAATAAAAATAAAAAAAACAACCTATCGAAAGCAGCTGTAAAAAATGTACAGCAAATTGTTTGGAAATGTATAAAATATAATTATGTTCTTAACTTATTTTCATTTTATATTATTTTATTTTATTTTTACTTTTTTTTTCATTTCAATTATCAAACGCTTTTTACATACGAATGCAATTTTTGTGCTTGTCTTTTGCATCAATATTAAATTGCTACAACAACAATCGACCACAACAACAACAACAAACATTTATGGATCATTCAAAATAAATATAATGCAATTATATATATAAAACAAAATAATAAAAAAAAAATAATAAAAATAAAATAAAAATTAATAAAATAAACAAACAAAATGAAATGCTAACATTAATTACAATACCGCAACAATAACAAAAATATCTACAACTAATTAACAACCACAAACAACAACAACCATAAATAAAAAAAAATATATATGTATAAATATTCCTTTTTTTTGTGCCATGTTTTTCTGCATTGCCTGCAATATTTTTAATTAATTTCGCTTGCCCTTTCACTCTGACTACTTCAATATCTGTCTGTCTTTATCTAACAATCTATCTATCTCTCAATACATATACATGAACATATATCTTTCTGACTTATACACACATCTATATATTATGTATATTGTTGTCTCTATGCTGCTTCAATTAACAATTACTCGCTGTACAAACAAATAAACAAACAACAACAACAATAACTACAACAACAACAACACTTTATACGTCGCTTTCAATGCTAAAAACAATAACTAAATGCGCCACAACTCTTCACATCTGCCATAATAACAATAATAACAATAACAACAACAACAACAACATCAACATCAACTTTGATAATAATAATAACAAACACACATACATACATATGCATAAACACGCATTATATCAACATCAACATAAACAACAATAACAACAACAACAACTACAACAAACAACGACAACCAAAATCTCATTTGATATAAATTCATTTGGTAAAGATCATACGGAAGTATCCATAAGCGCCAATCAAAGGTAAGTGCTGCATTTTTCAATTGTTTACATAATTTCAGTATTCAAGAGTAAAAGTAATATTTGTTTTATTCATTCAACACAATTTTTTATTTTATTTCATTATACTTGAAAGTCTTAAAAAGAATATGTGTATATGTTTATTCAAATATGTTATATTTTATTTCGTTGTTATCTGTTTTCTACATTCCACTGTGCCCTAGTATTCTCGCTACTCATTCGCTCTCTTTTACTTACATTGCTTTTTAAGCTGTTCTCACAGCTGTTAAAAAATGAGAACACTTCTGATGTTAGAGTGCTTCTTATCTGTCTCTCTATCGTGTGAGTATACGACTCTCACGATCATCAACCAATCAGAACACACAGAAATGAGTGCGATTTAGACTTTTACTCTCTTTTGATATGATGAACACTCAATAACTTTACATATGTTAGACAGAGATAACGTGATCAACATAAAATAAGCAACAGTGGTGGGAAACATATCAACAAACTAATAAATGCATCAACTTTTTAAGAACTTTCAAGAAATTTAAAATTATTATTATTATTTTCATTATTATTGAAATTAAATTAAATAAATTTGTAATTAATAATCAATTGGAAGATTGCATGCTTATTGTAATTGTTATAATTAGTCTAAGAATTGCTAATATTTTACACAATATTTTAATTTTTATTTTTTTTTTTTTATTAATTTTTGATTTTCAATTACTTTTTTCGTTGCATATGTAAAAACCAAAAATAAAATGCATATTCAATTGCTAATTGTGCGCACCTAACAATCACAATCACAACTACAACAACAATGACAATAAAAACAAACACAAACAAACAACATACACAAATGTAAACATTGTGCACACATATATTCCCCTTTCTATATATATATATATATGTGTGTGTGTGTGTGTGTGTCTGTATGTGTGTGATTGTTACTCGCTTTGCTTAATACACGCTTTCTAAATGCCCCACAACAACAAAAATAACAACGGCAACACATATGCACAGCGTGCTATCATATCAGCCGGTATTGCCGCAAGTGGGCGTGGCCCTGCCTATACAAGATACGATAGCCACCGAGGCCACATTGTTGCCATCCACGTTGCTGCCACCACAGCAACTACAGCAGCAGCAACAACAAGAGCAGCCACAGCCGCAGCAAGAACAATTGCTGCAGCAACTGCAACAGCAAGAGCAACAACAACAAGAGGAACAACAAAAGCTAACCGCAACAGAGAACAACAATGAACTGGCTACGCCTCCGCCCACAGCGCGCAATATTGCATTGCATGCCACAGTGCCCAAATCACCGCCACGTTGGCCATTGCGCCCTGGCGTCATGTTGCACGTGAGCAGCGACACCAAAGAGAATCTAGCCGTGAATCGCATGACATTGAAACCAAATCCAAATGCGAGTCAATTGTCTGCTCAGCTCAGTGCCGTGCTGAATGATAGTCAAACTAACTCAAATAGCACAATGCTCACCGAGGTGACGGTAACAGAGCCAACAGCAGCAACAGCAACAGCAACAGAAACAGCAACACCACCAGCAGCGGCAATAGCAGCAGCAGCGGCAGCCATAGCACAACGTAGACTGATAAAAACTAATCCGATTGACATTGCATTGCCATCGACAGATGAGACTGATGCTGCTGCAGCGACAGCTACAGGGACAGCTGAGACAGTACCAACAGAGCTTGCCGCCTGTCTGGACAATCCAACAGCAACAGCAACAACAACAACAGCTGCAACAGCAAGAACAACAGCATCAATTGTTGTCGCTGCTGTTGCCCCAAGCAATATGCAACGCATATTGAACTTTGTTTTTCGACGAACGAAACGAGCTCAGGATAAGGATCAGCATCGAGATGACGGCACACGCGACAGTCAGCGTAGTCATGTTGGTCTCCTGCAGACCTTTTGGCGTACAGGCGGCCGTAATGGCAATCAAGAATCGCCTTTTGCAGCACAACATCGACTCAAGGGCATACGTTGCAGTGGCAGTGGTAAAAAAATAAAAACAACAAAAATAATTTCAACATTTTTTACTCACTTTATTTATGATTTTTAATTTTATTTTTATTTTTATTTTGCAATTTTTTTCTTTCATATTTCATTTATAATTTGCTGCTTATCTCGCATCGCTTCGTATCGCATCGTATTTCATGTACTCGCGCACGTACACACACACACACACACACATACACGAACACGAACACACACAACTTCATGTATCGCTAGTCACCTACAAAAAGACGCCCACAACAGCAACAGTAACAGCAACAGCAACCACAACAACAACACCAACAACAATTGCATCTAATTCATCCACAACAACATCGACCACAACAACAACAGCAACAGCAACAACAGCAGTAACAGCAACAGAAACAGAAACAATCGCAACAACAGTGGCGGCAACAGCATTAGGCAGTCCCAGCAGTGTCCAATCACATGCCTCTGTGACATTTCAAACGCCTTCATTAGACAAGATGTCGTCAACGGACACCGCAGCAACAAGAACAGCAATAACAACAGCAACCGTAGCAGCAGCAATAGCCCACGCTGGGCCTGGCTTGGAGCTAATGCAGCCACAACGCGGCATCCTCAAATGCCCAACACCACCGCCGCGTCCACCGCCACCCATATTACCATTGCGTCGTCGCCCTGGACAGCAGCTGTTGCCCAACAGCAGCAGCAACAGCAACAGCAACACACCATTGAGCAACAGTTGCAGCCTGCCGCCGCTGCTCAAACGTACCGTTATGGTATCTCCCAATCGAGTCGAGCGCGTTCAAAGTAAGAAAACACTTGCAAAAAAATAAGAGCAAATAACACAAGTCATTTCATTTATACTCATATATATTCATTTATACTCATATACATATACTCAGCAAACCCAAATGCGCATTCACTTCATTCATTCATTCATACACTCGCCCACTCATAGTATACTCATAAATCATTTACATTGATTACGTTTTTTCAATTGAATTTCATGCCTCTGCGTTCAGTTTCTTTATTAATATTTCCCAGCAATATTTTCCACGAATAACTTAACGTGACTTTTCTTTACGTATTCTTATGTATGTATGTGAGTGTGTGTGTGTGTGTGTGTGTGTATGTGCCTCTGTGTGTGTGTATCTGACTGTAAAGTTATTAAGCAAAGGTGACTTGCCAAATACGTAAGAAACTTCCCCTCGCATAAGACTTGAACCTATAATATTCTTCGTATATGTAAATCTGCATATACTAAATATATCCAATATAAACTTTGAGATTACAATTTGAAAATTTATGAAGAGTGCAAAAATAAAAACTCATTGAAAATGCTGAATTGCAATTCCAAACATTTTTTTAAGCAGCTTTTGATATTACAATGGTTTTTCTTTCTTTTCCCTATTATTATATTTTTTTTTTTTTTTTGACCAGTAACATATTTATATATTTATTTAGTATCTTATGCGAGTTTTCATGTTTCCAAACAACAAAATAATAAAAAAAGAAAAACTAATTTTCGGTTCGCCAAAAATGTTTTACCATTGCATGTTTAAGCGATAAATATTTTCATATAAAAACTTTATTTTGGACCAATCAGTCCTATAAGATGTAGAGATCCGGCTTTTCAAACGATCATTTAATTACAGAATATATTGATTTGATCAGCCTCGTTACAAATTATATACAAATTTGAGTAATACGATCAGGAGTTTATAGTATTCTGGAAGTTTCCTGGTTCAAATTTAAATATTCCTGCAAAAATATAAATAGAAAATGGGAAAAGTTATTCGAATTCTTTAGTATTATAATAATTCCCTAATATTCCTTGACATTTCCAACTCTTTAATTCACATTATTTTCATAATCTTTAATTACACATACGCATAAAAAAAAAACATATAACATACACATATACATACACATACATAAATACTATCAACTTAATCAATTCTCACTTTCCTAATCTGTTTATATTATATCTTATATTTGTATCACATATCACAATCGCTGTAAGTAATTTACTATAACGAATCAAACATCGAGGTCCTCATATAATCAAAGAAAACAAACGAAAAAATATAAAAAAAAAAAACCAGAAAGAGATAAGAAAAGAAAAGAATGACAAGTAAGCGAACAAAATAAAACAATCAACAATAATTAAGAAACTAAAAAAAAAGAAAAAAAGAAATGCTACATAACCTCAATTGTTTTATATATACATACATATATACATAGAGCCAATGCTGAGAACATCAGTTAACGCAAATAAAAACTTGTCCTTAGTTCTCGATGTTCTTTAGTATTTACAATTTTTTTATTTTCGCTTGCACTTGTTCTTCTTGTATATTTAAATGTTGCCTGCTTTTGTGAATTGTTCTGTTTCTTGTCCTGTTTTTGCATGAGAAAAAATAAAAAATAAAAAATTTAAATTAATATATTAAAATTATTAAAAACAATTAAATTATAAAACACAAAATATTTTTTTTTTTTTTTTAATTTTTAAAATATTTATATAATTTCTCTAGGCAGAAACACAAGAAAATAAAAGAAATTCATTTTAGCTTAGGTTTAAAACTATATTAAAAATTTAAGTTAAGTTTTAGCTGAAATAATTTATAATTTCATGATTGACTAATTCAATATTTTCTTCTTCTTTTTCCAAATGTTTTTCTTTTTATTTATTTATTTTTTTTTATTGGTTATTATTGGTAAATTTACTTTTGTTTTCGATTAAATGAAACATTACAACCAAAAAATAAAAAATAAAAATAAACAAAATCAACACATACACAAACAAATTAAACAATAAAAAAAAAAAACTTTTAATATGAAAACAAAAACCAAACAAAAACCAAAAAAAAAAAAACGACGCTAATCACGAAAAATCAACCGATCCGTATACGTATATACAATATAGTACACGACAAGTCGTCTTCACTGGGGGATCCATTGACGGAACCTGGCGAGTATGAGAATCTACCGTTTCATGGTCTGCAAACGGCACCTAACAAGGTACAGTTGACATTTGTGTACTATTTTCTACATAACCTAGAAATATTCTCAACCTCAACCTCAATTCAATTCAATTAACAAACACTTGCACAAACACACATACACACACACACACATAAACAATGAATTCATATACATTTACAAACAAGCGCACATACATACATATACATATACACATACACATACACATTGCTAATATCGCCTATGAAAGTGTATTTGAAATGTATTATAAATCGAAGCTTTATCTCTTGTCTATGTATGTATATATATATATATATTCACATGTATAAATATATATATATATATATATATATATATATATTTATGTATATGTATATCTTTCTCTCTCTCACTCTCTCTATCTGTCTTAGTGTAATGCCTTAATGATCTTAAGTTTGTCTTTAATATTAAGAATATACATAGCTCTACATATCTATGAGTAGTATTTAACAGAACTACTCTTAAAGCTTTTCAATATATATATATATATATATATATATATATATATTTTTTTTTTTGTTATGTTCCTTTTGCCTTTTGCCATTTGCCTTTGCCTAATGATGTCTCATTCATCATTCATTTGTCATCTTTTTCTTTACTTGTTCTCATCAGTTTCATTTTCATTTATTTATCTGGCGTTTCCTTTACCTTTTTATTCATGTTACAAGGACAACTCAAACATATCCGTTACAGTTTTTCTCTGAAAAAATATATAATAAAAATAAAAATAATAATAATAAGAATAAGAATAAGAATAACAATATTATAAAAATAATAATAATAATAATGATTTATTATTTATCATCAAGTGAATTTCGTTGCTTTTTTTTTCTTTTTTCCCCTTGGCTTTGGTTTATTTTTATCTATTTTGTAAAGAATTTGATTTTTGTCATGTTTCAGAATTTGACAGAAATTCTATTTGCTTTGTGTGTGTGTGTGTATTTTTGTATTTCGTATTAGAATTGTACCCAGTGTAGTATGTAAATTTAATGCTTGTAAGTTTCTTATAAGTTTATCAATTTATTTCAATTTATTTAATTATTTTATAAATTTATTTCAATTAATTTTAACAAAATATGCGAGCAAAATGAAAAATTAAAAAAAAAAATTTATTTAAAATTATACAAAAATTATTTAAAGGAAATTACAATTGTTCTGTTCTTAAATGCAATTTAAATTGTATAAAAAAAATGCTTATTATATTTTTTTAAATAATGTAAGATTAACAAATAATAAATAAATTAAAGCTTAATTTTTTTTGATTTAAAGAAAATTTATAAAAATTAAAATAAAAATATTGTAATGTAATTTAAAAAAAAAAAAATATAAATACCATTAAGCTCGCATATTTATATAAAAACATTTCGGAATCACGGAACACTCAACTCTCAAATCTCTCTCTATATCTCTTAATCTACATTTATCTCCTACTCTCTCACTATGTGTCTCTATAAACAAATTCCCATCCGTTGTTAATGTTGTTCGTTAGCTCAAAATAAAAAGAAAACAACACACACACAACATTTCAATAGAAATTAATGAAAAATTTGTATGTATATTAAAAAAAAATAATAATAATAATAATAATAATAATAATAATTAAAAAACAAATTAAACAAAAATTCACTCACTCTTAACAACAAAACTAACTAGCATAAACAGTAACTCAGAACTAATTGCTCCTAAAACCTAACTGCAGCAAAATTAACAAATGCAATGCAACTAATCGAATGTTCTCTCTCTCTTTCTCTCTCACTTTATGTCTCTGTCTTTATTAACTGTTTCATGCTTACTGAATCCGTCAATACAAAAAAAAAACCACAAAAACAAAATTGCATGTATATCCGCATATTGCATTCGTCAACGCCAACGCCAACACCTATGCCTTCGCAACCGCAATCGCCTTTGCATTCGCCTTGTGTATCCGCATAACCGCAGTTCTCTACTACCCCTACAAATTTTAATAACAACACAAATGTGGTGCGCGTCGCTCCACGACCCAAGAGACTAAATGGAAATATTGGTCAAGTCATGAACAGCCAACAACAACAACAACAACAACAGCAGCAGCAGCAGCAACATCAGCAACAGCAGCTGCAACATCACCAGACTCTACATCCTCAACAGCAGCAGCATTATTACGATCAACAGCAGCAACAACAACAACAACAACAACATCATCAACAGTACAACACTTTACAATACGGGCGTGGTTGCACAGCCCCGCCCGCTCTGACAGCAGCGCATAATCGTAGTTTGGATCAACTTGAAACTGGCACCGATCAAATACAATATAATCTAAGCAATTGTTTTCCCAAAAGTTACACCGAATACTACCAGCAACATCAACAGCAACAACAACAACAACAGCAGCAGCAACAACAGCAACAGCAACAGCAACAACAACATCAGCAGCAACAACATGCACAGAAACAGCAACAACAATCACAAAAATTTCATACAAATTCCGCATCGAATGCACAACTTTTGAATGCCATCGAGCATGATTATCAGCCAACATATGCAATCGTTGAACGTATACCACCGCCACCGCCAGCACCAGCATCGTCAGCGCTGCTCAATACGAATCCATTTTTGGCGGCAAGCAATTTTAAGAAATATGATGCTGTCGGCGATGAATTGCTTGGTAGCATGCAACGTGGCAAACGTGGCAACAAATCGGGAAGCTTACTCGAACGCATGGATATGGATAAGAAATTTTATTCACTTAAATTTCCTCATGTCGGCGGTGGGAATAAGGTAAAGAAACCCGTATACAATTTAAATGCATCGATGGGAGCAACAGGAACTGGAACTGGAACTGGAACATCAACATCATCGACAACATCAGCAACATGTAAACGGCATCATTCCTTTGCTGGCGGTAGCCATGGCGATATTGAATCCAATGGCAAGCCCATACGCCTCTATGATCCGCCCGTCTATGAGAATGTGGCCGATAAATGTGGCATCAACATAAATAATAAACATGATTTTGATATACTACAAATGGGCGGCGACGGCAGCAGCAGCAGCACCAGCCATAACATTATGTCACACAATTTAAATCATAATCATAATCACAATCATACATTAAATCATAATCACAATCATAATCATAATCACACTCTTAATCATAATTTGGCTACAGTACAACTGCATACACAGCCATCAATGGTTGGCCCAACATCAGCTGCAACTGCAACAGCAGCAGCAGCAGCAGCAGCAACATCAACAGCTGGCGGTGCTGCTGTCGTCGTTTCGGCGCCAAGCCACAAGAAGAAACATCACCATCGCCAGCACCAGCAAAAGGCTGATGCCGGACCAGAATTTCAATTGATGGAACCGGAACGTTTAAGTATTTATCGCAGTGATTCCGGTATATCGAATAGTTCATATGAATCATCACAATTGCCACAACAATTGGCTGCTGCACAGCGTACAGCTTCCAAGGGGCATAAGCAATCAGCATCAGCATCAGCAACATCAACAGCAACAGCAACAGCATCGGCAGTTGCATCGGGCGCATCGGGACTAAATCTAACACGTAAACCTGTCTATATGAATGTTGAAGGTCAACAACGTTCCGGTTCGCCAGCTTCTGTTCCATCGCATCATAATATTAATTCGTCCTATGAATCGGCCTCATCGGCGCCTGTAACAGATCCCACATCGCTTAGCTCGAACAATTCGCTATATAGCAGTGGTACAGGTACAGTTAGCACACGTTGCAATCGCCATCCACAGCAGCAACAGCAGCAGCAGCAGCAACAGCAACAGAAACCGACGCCAGAAATCACAACACCCGAGGATTATGAACAGTACCACTTGGGACATCAATCTGCACACTCTGCCTCAATGTTGTCTGTGGCAAGTAGCCTCAGTTCTGCCAGTCGCAGTGGCAAATGCAAGCCATTGCCTGCAACAACAACAACAGCAACAGTAGCAGCAGCACATCGCGTGGGTCCGCATGAGGTGCGTAAATTGATTCGTTTAGTTTTCATTTAGGATGTGGCTGCAACGAGCTTAGAGCTCAATTACTTGCGGCAAGTGCCTCATGTTGCACGCAACACAATGAAAATTGTGCACAATTTAAGTTTTCGTTTCATTTTTTTTTTTTTTTTGTGAGTTTTCATTTCTGTAGCAGAAACAGTTTCAAGTTTGTTGAAACACTCAAAATGGAACAGAAACAAAAGTTTAATAAACAAAGTAGAAATACTTTCAGTTTTTACTTAGTGTAAGTTAGGAACGATAGAATGAAACAGTAATGCAAATACAACAGTGTTCTAATTCAAATTTAGCATTTTGCTTGTAATAAAAGAAAAGTTATTTCACTCTTAGAATTTCTTATCATAGCACTGAAACGCTGGAATGAAACTAAACAAAGAAAATGCATTTACTTTTTTCTTAAATTTTTGGAAAGAAAACAGAAACATGTAAAATTATTTATGAGGTTTTATATAAATGGAACGATGGAATGAAACAAAGAGAAAAATAGTTTAATACTATGCATTATTTATAATTTTTTAGTTGATTTATGTGGAAAGAAAATATTGACATTTAAAATTACTTATGGAACGATGGAATGAAACATAGACAGAAAGTGCTAGGCATTGCTTACAATTTTTCAATTGGTTGTATAAAAAGAAAACAGAAACCTTCAAAGCCATTTATGCTTTAAAGTGTTATTGCATTGGAACGATGGAATGAAACATAGACAGATATAGCTTTATACTATGTATTATTTATAATTTTTTAGTTGATTTATGTGGAAAGAAAACAGAGACATTTAAAGTTACTTATGGAACGATGGAATGAAACGTAGAAAGAAAGGGCTTTAAAATAGGAAATGCTTATAATTTTTCAGTTATATATTTCGGTTATATAAAAAGAAAAGAGAAACCTTTAATGCTATTTATGCAGTGTTATTTCACTGGAACGATGGAATGAAACGTAGACGGAAAAAGCTTTATACTATGCATTATTTATAATTTTTTCAGCATAGTTGAAACGAGCATAGTTGAGCAATAAACAAAACGTTAACGATCATAATTTAAATATTTTACATATTATTATTATTTTCTATTTTTTTTTTTTAATATGTTAATATTATTTTTTTATTATTATTTTTTTTTCTTTTACATGTCACATTTGCTTAATATACAAAAACAATACAATGCTGTTATTACTCACAACAACAACAACAACGATAATAACAACAACAATGACAACATAATTTGTTAATCTGCATGCGTAAAAATGGCTTTGATATATTGCAACCATAAAACTAACCACAGCAAATGCAATTGTTGCCAACTAATCCATTTTTAGCACTTAAACGGCAAAATAACAGCAATAGCAGCAACAACAACGACAGCAACAGCAGCATCGGCCTCGGCCTCGGCCTCGGCATTGGCATCGGCAACGGGAATAGCAACATCGCCTGCAACAAGAAACTACGACGACAGACCATCAGTGACCCCTACGCACATATCAAATGGCATTATGCCGTCGATGCTGTCGATGCCCAAGCCCTTAATGCCAACAGCAACAACAGTTGCAGCCACGGGAGCAACATCGTTGAAACCATTGCTGCCAACAGTCATTGCAGCGCCACGACAGCAGCAACATCGTCAGCAACAGCGGCAGAGCAACAAATTGGCAACAGCAGCAGCAGCATCAACAACAACAACAACAACAACAATGGGCTTAGGGATGGGCAACAACGGCGGGGGAGGTGTGGCAATCATCAACAACAAATGCTAATGCCAAATGAATTGCTGCTGCAGGCGAGTCGATTAGCAGATGACTCCGACTGCAATCACAATTTAAGATATGTACCGCCCATGCCAAGTGCCACGCCTCAAATACAACAATCACTCGCTGGCGCATACGATTGTTTGGTAGTGCGTCGTCCAATGCGTCTACCACTGCGTAAACATCATACGTTCCATTTCCAGACGACACAAACGGCCAATGGCAAATTGCAGCAATTGCGACAACAATTGCAACAACAGCAATGGGAGCGTGAGCAACAGCAGCAACAGCAACAACAGCATGGTCCACTCATCTATCGTCCATTGACGCTAAGTGAGCGGCATGCCTTTAAGCCAATTTCGCCAACACCTGCGACGGCCACATTGCCTGATTATGAAAAACGCAAAGAGAATGAGACACAGCAGGAGAAACAACAATCGCTTGAACAAGAACAACAAAAGTTGCCATTGCTGCAGTTACAGGCAACAACGGCAGGTCAACTAAATCCCGCTGCATCATTGGAGGCATTAGAGGTGTTAACCAAAACGCATCCGGACTTTATGTTTACACGACGACCAAGCAAACAACATAGTAAACCAATTGCTGCCACAGCAACAGTTGCTGATGGTGAGGAAGATGAAGATTTAGGTTATTCATTCTGTGAAGAGGAATATATGGAAGATGATAATTATAATGATGATGATGGTGATGTTGATGATGGTGATGATGATGTTAATGATGATGATAATGTTGAAGCAGTACACAATTTAACAGCCCCGCCCACAACGCCCGCACACAGCAGCAATGCTGCAATTGCTGCTGCCACTGCGGGCGCATTGAGATACTTTATGACCCAAAGTTATCGCGAAGTGCACATTTAGACATGAATAGACATGATAGAAATGACAGTTAGACAGGCCTAAACGACGCATACAAGGTATTTAGTATATAGACGAAACTAAAATTAAACATAAAATGCAAAAAATAAAATAAAATAAAATAAAAAAAGAAATTAGAGAAGAAAACAAAAAAAATAAAATAAAAAAACATATATATAATTAGCATAATTGATAAGAAAGAAAGATGAAACGTCAGTTTACAGTATACTTAACTAATTATATGCAATAGTTTATAGGATAGTTTATATCATCGAAACATTCAGCAAAAGGTTCTCAAAGTAAAGAACGCAATGAAAAAAATAATTACAACTACAGTTTGATATAGTGTTGAGGTTGAAGAAATGAGATATGCAAAAGAATAATATGTTACTTATAAAACGTCAATACTCTTTCAATAGTAATTCAACATGATTTCTATATTATTCATACATACATACATACATACATACATACATACATATGATACATACATATGTATATCATAATAATCATTTAAATTACGATAGGCAATTGTTTATGGCCTCCAAAGATTCGCAGCAGGCCCATAACGCAACCCAAAATGAAGAAATCGAATTAATTTAGAGAAAAAAACGCAAAAATAAAATGCGAGTCCAAATGAAAATGAAGCATAGTCATAATATTCTTGGCACTTATTTAGTATTGTTAGTGTAAATAGTTAGTTGAAATGAAATAAAACTGAATCTAAAAAATGAATATTACTTAGTAACACTTGAATATATATATATATATATATATATTTATGAAAATTCCCCCATGCATCGACACTGAAAACATTCACCCAAAGGCACAAGCGATTCATTCATATAAAACTTATAGATATACCCTATATATATATATATATATATATATATATATATATTGATTCCAATAAGTATTAAATTAAGAAAACTCTGACTGTATGTGTGTTAAGTTTGAAGTAGTTTTGTGTACATTACAAATTTAGATATATACCATATATATATATATAATATATATCTATACAAAAAATAAGTATAAATCGAGATTCTTGTATTGTATATAGAAAAGAAAAGTATTTCATTAATAATTAATTTAATTTAAATTAATTTATTTTTATTTGTATTTGTATTAATTAAGCGCTAAAATGAAAAATCAACCAAACAAAAGCCAAGCATACTATATATTTATTAATTATGAATTATTCTTAATTATTAATTTATATTAATTTTATAATTATGAATTATAATTAATGCATTTCAAATGTTTTCTATGCAAAAAACCAAAGCTAAATTCAACAAAATATAATATGTTATTCTTAAAATAATTCACTTAATCGGGCATTATGACATGATTAAATCAATCGATGAGCATTATCAATCATTTTTCATACATCAATGCTAATATGATAAAACAAAAATTTAATTCTTTAATTCAAAGTGTGTTCTAAAAATTTCAAATTAATTTCTTATAGCATGTGTCCGATTTTGAGGATCCATACAAAGGCAGCAATACCTATATATTCTAAATTCTTTCATTGTATAAGTTTTTCCAACTAAAATGCCAGCTAAATGTTTAATGTCACAAATATATAATGATGAAAAAAAAATGAAAGGTAAATCTTTTATGGTATTTTACGTTGCGTTTATTTTCTGTATTTTCTAAATACTTAATGTTAATAATTTATTTCAACTGTCGTTGTGCTGTCGAATTGAGATCAACCGATACTTGAAATCGTTCAATATGCTAAAAAAAAAACACAAGTACATATATATGTATATATATATATATATTTATTATATATATTATATACATATATATCTCTAGCACACACTTTTAACAATAATTTGTTCAGTTATCATATGCTTTTAACTATAATAAACGACAGACGTTATAGATTATTAATATGCCTAACTAACCAAAATGTCAAGCAATATGTTTCCAGCATGTTCCATACAATGGTATATTACCCATCTCCCCGTTTCCCTTATCTCATCATAAGGTTATTTCAACGCAAAAATTTCAATGAATTAATTAATTTATTCATTTATTTATTTATTTATTTATTATTATGATTTTATTTTGGAAATATAATTTAGCCATTAAATGCCGCAAGTTTTGATGATGAATTCATCTATGCGGATGTCGAGAGTCAGCATTATGGTCCCATCAACTATAAGGCCGCCTCACTGTATGCCCAGGTGAAAAAGAACAAGAAAACTGGCGCACTGGATGAGCTCAAGAAATAGAGCCATAAAATCTCTAATAAATTTTTAGCAGTGCATTTTTTTTTGCTACATTTTGTTTATTTTTTTTTCTTATTTTCTTTTTGAGCTTCTGTAAAAAAAAGAGAAAAAGAAAAAAAGAATTTTAATTAAAAAAAAAAAAAAACAAATACAAATCGATAAAAATCTTTAAATATAAAATTGTTTAAAGCAAATGAATAACGAATTTCTTAACTTAATAAAATGCAGATACACAAAAAAAAAAAAAAAAAAATGATAGTAATTGTTATAAAATAAAAATTATAATACATAAAGTAATGCATACATAATTATGTATATTATAAGTGACACTGCAAATTAACTAGCTAAACATTTTGACAGTCAATACGAACATTTACATTAAACATTAAACATTTAACATTAAATAAAAAGAAAAAAAAAATATACAGAAAAAAAAAATATTTATATATATATACTATATAATTGCATATAATAATTGCATAATTTTTATCAGTAAACAACAGATATTAGCAGGCATTGTACTTAGCAGAAATAACAAAAAAACAACAACAGCAACAAATGAATAGTTATTAATATAAATAAAAAGCAAAATCATTTCAAAATGAGAAAGTAATTAACACAACAATAAATTGCAAATTGAACAATTTAAATATGCATCTAAATATATATATATAGACGTCATTTTTTCAAATATTTCAACAGCAAAAAAAAAAAAAAAAAATACTAAAATAAAATAAAATAAACAAAAAATACAAATATTTTTTTTATATATATTTAAAATTGACCGCAAAACTAACAAATAATTCCCAAATGAACGCAAACTTTGCATAAAAATTATAAAAACAAAAAAAATATATATATATATAAATAAATAAAGTGAATGATAAACAGAAAGAAAAATGTTGACGAAAATGTAATACTCTTGCAGATTGAAAAAATTGCCAATAAAATTTCATTATTAAAAATAGATTTTTCTGTTTTAATACTTTTCAACTATATCTACAATATGAAAGATTAAGTTCTGTTCAATAATAAAATTATTATATACTCTGCTACTGTATTAAAATAAAAATAATAATAATTTATATTAAAAAAAAAACCAAAACTATAAGAACAAAAGAAAAACAAATCGAAAACTATCAAAAACAAAAAGAGCAACAAAATTTGATCGTTTTTTTTTTCAATATTAATATTAATTTGCATTGTTTTGTATTTGTATAGAAGATGGCAAACAAATATAATAACAAAACAATAATAATAACAACAACATCAACAAGCATTATATAACCATACAACATAAATTTATTGTATTAAACGTAAATAATTAATATTAAAGAAATTCATGTGGAAACTAAAATGAAAGTCGAATCAATTTTTGTTATGCAATTTATTGTAATTAATTATAAATATAATTTATTATTAATTATGTTTAAACATCAAGAAACTATATATACATATGCATAACAAGTATATACATATATATATATATATATATATATATAATATATATTATATTGCATAATTATACAAACAAATAAAGATAAATCAGCATTTACTTGCAAATGCCGGCAAACCAAAATAAAGAGAATTAATAAATAAAATTAAAACTAAACTAAATAAATAGGAATGAGGAAGATGAACAACCAAAAAGTGGAATTAATTTGAAGGTAAACAACTTAGACTCAAGTACATTATATAAATATATACATACATACATACATATATATGTATATACCATATAATATGATGGAAACCCCGTAAATATACGACTAAAATTATAATAAAGAGAACAAGTAAATAAATAAATTGTAAAATTCAAATCATATTTGTTACTATTTTTTATTATTACTATGACGTTCTCTTTTGCATTTACAGCATTGACGTTTGTATGTACATATGTACAAAGAATGATATATTATTTATAATTAATTATTCTTATGAGATTTTTTGATTTTTTTTGCCAACCATGATGAAGAATTATTCCATCGCACTTTCATATTAAATCATAGATTAATGTACATATATGAACGCATTTGTGCCAATTCTGCATATTAGTTGCCCAAATTGAACAACCAGCATAGTGAAAGAGACAGAGAAAAAGAGAGAGAGAGACACGAGAATGCATGTGGCATTTACCTGTTTCTCGTTCTCATGGTCTTTCTCTTTCTCTCTCTCTCTCTTTCATTTCTCCTAGCATTTTATGATCGACCCTTGCCCGTGTGTGTCATTTCCGTGCAACGTAACTGAATTCGGTTATTGCTTCCTGCAGCGTTGCAGCACTGTCATTTCCGTTGCTGCCAAACACACACACACACACACACACACACACTCGCACACATACAAATACACACATATATGCAATACAGTCGAGGTCATTTGGCAATGGATTCTGCGTCTATTAATTGACGCTTCAATTTTATCTAAATTTGGGGCAATTTTCAGGTATTCCAATTTTATATTTATATGTTTTAACTACAACTGAAAAATACTTTACACTTTTTGTTGCACTTCCGCTTAAACATACACATACACAGACATGTGCGTATAGTAAAGAAAACCACATTTATTTCCGCAAATTTCATTGAATTACATTTAATTTTTAATACGTTAACGTTGCACGAGTATATATGTATGTGTATGTGGAACTTTATGTGGTTTGACTTTTGTTTTGTTTCTAATTAGAATTTGTAAAATGTGAACGACATTTTTTTTTTTCTGGCAGTCAGTTGACCCAAAATCACATAGCGAAAATAATACAAAATATTTAATTTGTTTTGACTTTGAGGTAACTTAATGACAAGCATTTAGGGCTGAATGTTGCTATACTAAAATGTATATAAAATCTAGTTAAAGTGTTTCAAATTTTATATTTAATTTTTCTCATAAATCATTCTAAGAATATTTAGCTATATTTTTTGTTATGCAAACATTCTATTTCAAGCTTCAACAGCTCGGCCCATTGGCATTAAATTACGTTAAATCGATGGGGACTAAATTTTTATTAAGACGACAGAGATATCCATCAAGGTTAAGCTGTAGTAAGCTTTGCTTAAATTAAATTCTTTAACCTTTATTATGAATTATTACCATTTAATTTAATTTTTTATGTATATCTTAAGAAGGTACTAATATGCGAGCAAGGCATGCTGCCTTTTAATTGACCAAAAAATAGCAATAAATAAATAATAATTTAAATAATAAATAAATAATTTTAAAATAAAAAAAAAATGTTTTCTATTATGGGTCGAAAATAAAGGAAATTAAATTTCCGTTACAGCTGGCAGCGCAAAAAAAAAATGTAAATCATCTCAGAGCCAATTATGCTGAAATCAATGTATGTATTTTCATTGTGAAATACCAGGTAATCAGAGACCACCAGCAAGTTGCTGCATTAGTTTGTTTCATTTTAGAAAATAAGTATAGCATACTTTCAGGCATACATAATATTAACAATTACCTTGAATATATTTGAGGGAAAGAACAACTCATAAAAACAGCAGCGTAAAAAATGGTGTGGCATACTTTTAGTTGCGATTTGTTTTTATTTTTCTTGTGATTTTCAGGCAACTACTTGCTACTGGTTTCTGTTTGCCTGGTATCTCAGACTCAAAATTCACAGTTTTCTGTGGGTTTGAATTGTTTGAATTCCGTAACGGAAATTTAAATTCCTTTAATTTCTTATTTCCCACCTAATGCAATAGTATCTATTAGACACAAAAGTATCTCACAAATACAAAAATATCTGTTATAGACAAGGGTATCTATGAGATACAAAAGTATCATAAAGACGTACATGTATCTATGAGATACAAAAGTATCTTTAAGACGTACATGTATCTGTGAAATACAAGAGTATGTGTGAGATAGAAAAGTAATTCTCAGATAAAAAAAAAATCGATTACAAAAGTATCTCTCAACGGTATCTATGAGATACAAAAGTATCTATGAAATACAAAAGTATCTATGAGATACAAAAGTATCTATGAAATACAAAAGTATTTGTGAGATATAAAAGTAT
This sequence comes from Zaprionus obscuricornis, assembly GCA_037044475.1. Lineage (NCBI taxonomy): Eukaryota > Metazoa > Arthropoda > Insecta > Diptera > Drosophilidae > Zaprionus > Zaprionus obscuricornis. The sequence goes on from JBAMBR010001938.1 coordinate 31,953, forward strand.
CTATGAGATACAAAAGTATCTATGAGATACAAAAGTATCTATCAAATACAAAAGTATTTATGAAATACAAAAGTATCTGTGAGAAGCAAAAGTATCTATGAGATACAAAAATTTCTATGAGATACAAAAATATCTTTTAGATAGAAAAGTATATTTTAGATACAAAAGTCTTTAAGATACAATATTATACAAAAGTAAGAAAATTAAATTCTCTTAATATTTTCACATAATTAAATGACAAATTTTTTGTTTTTTTTTTTTAATTTAATCTTTATTTGAATTTAATGGATATAGGGTTTAAACCGGAAATGACTGAATTCGTATTCTATTAGCGGCTTATCAGCTTAAACTAATTAATAAATAATATTTTTTTGAATTGTTTCCTAATTTCGTTAGTTATCAAAAATGAAAAAAAATGTAAACATATTTGGAAAAAAAAACTAGGAAGCAATGGCGTGCCGAAGGCGTCACAATACTAGGCAAGCAGACAGGTTTTTCAGCGAATATCTTATATTCGTTTGCAGCTGTGTATTAAATTTAGGACCTCTAAATCTTCTTCTCACAAATATGAAGAAGGATTGCGAACTTTCCCGAGGATCTTGAATTTTACGGCACTAGTCTAGTCTATTTGCTTTACACTTTTGACGCAACTCGATAAACCTGAACCAGGAAGTATTACAATCACATTGAACGGAATATGAAATTGTACATCGCAGCTTTGTTGCTCAGTGAGAGTATTACGTCTTGGTGATAGCAACCACAATATATTCGTCGATCTGAAATTAAATGAAATAATTATGGATTGAGGATAAAAAGGCAGTATTTTTAGATGTTAAGCTAGCCTTTTATAGAGTATGGAATATAAAATTATTTTATATGTTTTTGTATTTAAATATTTTTTCTATTACCAAGCTACAAACTGTAAATGTAAACTATGAAAAATAAATTTAATAAAAATAATTCGAATTCGCTTTTGTCTTTAAAGATTGTTCCAGATAGAAAAGATTCAAAGTTGCTTAACATTGGCATGGCATGGAGCGAGTTTAAATTCAAATGAAAAATCTACTATTTTTAAAAGACAATTTTTAGTTAAATGAAGCTCAAGTTAAAGTTCAGTTGAACTTTTTGATAACAAATCACATCACAAGATGGACAAGTGACAATTTTTGCCTTATCAGTCGCCGATTATTAGAATAATGCGTGAACCGAGTCTAACTTCGTACAAATCTGGAAACTAAAAATCATTGTGTGTTTTTCTCTGTTCAGTAAACATTCTTGAAATTACATTAAAGAAAATAATTAATTAATAAAAAAAAGGAAAGTGAAATGAATTTAATATGTGTTTTATTTCTGCATATGGCATTAGTATTGGGCCTACAAGGATCTTCATTGCCAAGTGAAAGCAGTAACAAGCAGGTAAGGAAGAAATTATTGAGTATAATTAAAATCAGATTAGTGACTTGAATTATTTATATTTTGAGTAGTTATCTGTCAATGAAGAAGAATGTGGAGCATTTGCTCACTTAATCATCGATAAAATAACAGAACTTGAAAAGGAAAATATTAAACTTAAAATTCAAATTTCACTCAATGAAGAAATAGTTAAAGACATGAAAATCAAAGACGGCAAGATAAAGCAGCTAGAAACTGAGGTATTCAATCTTCGGTTTGAAAATGCTAAATGCACAAATAAAGATGAACTTATAAGTTTATACAAAGACAAATATAAAATAAAAGATGAATTAGTTAATGAATTGAGGCAGCAGATCAAGTTACAAAAGAATATAGAACAATTGTTGGCAATTGACATCAAAGACAAATTAATTGTAGAACAAAATGAAACAATGAATGAAAGTAATAAATTAACCACAGATATAATCAACTTAAAACAATTTGAAAATGATTTAATCAAACAAAATGAAACTACGATTAAAAATAACGAAACTATCAGCAAATTGGAAGTAAAAGTGATAAATGAAAATGAAAAAATTAAAATAAAAAATGTAAATCACAATAGTAGTTGCATTCCATTTGGAGATAGTCCCGGTCGCCATCAATTAACACTCTCCGATGACTTTAAATTCGACGTGCTGTGCAACTCCGATATAGCCGGCATGGGTTGGACTGTAATCCAACAGAGAATCAACGGTAAAGAAGATTTTAATAGGAATTGGACTGCATACCGAGAGGGTTTTGGTTCCTTCGAGGGAGATTTCTTTTTAGGATTAGAAAAAATTCATCGCATGACAAGTGACCAAAGATATGAATTGTATTTTCACATGGAAAGATTCAACGGTAGCACTTACTTTGCCAAATACGATGAATTTGAAATTGCTGGTGAAGATAATCAATATAAACTCATTAAAGTAGGTAATTTCATGGGTACAACGCATGAGGATAACATGGAAAATCAAAAAGATCAATATTTCACGACAAATGACCGTGATAATGACAAATGGAGTGATGGTAACTGTGCAATATATCATAATGGTGGCTGGTGGCACAATCAGTGTACACATGTGTAAGTATCTAAAATAATATCAATTTATTTTGTTTCATTATTTGCTTCATTATTTCATTTCTATTAGTAATTTAAATGGACAATACGTCGATTTTGAAGAAGACAATGACAAGTTTATCTATTGGGAAGAAGTCACATCTCTGAAATCAGTGAAAATGCTAATACGCCCCTTCAATAACTAATTAAAATTAAAATGAAAAAAAAAAATACAAATAATTGAAAAATTGTCTATATCAAAAATAAAAATTCTTTCCAACTGTTAATTGTAAATTTAAATCATAAAAATTAAAATTAAATAAAGAATAATTTTGCATATTTTCAAGATTACATGAATATTTGTTATTATTACTATTATTATTATTATAATTTATATTATTATTATTTTTATTTTTCTTATTACTATTATTATTTTTGTTTTTTTTTAAAAACATTTTAAGCAATAATGCAAATACATAGATCGACAGCTAAGCATGAAAATATTCAATGGGTTACGATCTGATGTTGTTTTTATAAAGTCAACTAGAAATTGTGGCAACTGTGTAATGACAAACGTTTACTCTCTCATTAAATGCTCACAGCACATGACCTTAGTTACGACCTTTGGCCACAAATTTTCTAAACAATTACGTGCCTAGTGAGCTCATAAAAACTCAAATAGAAATAACAACAAAAAAAAAAAAAAAATGTAAAAATAATACAACAACAACAATGACAATAACAACAACAGTTACTAATTGCCAAGCTGGGACACATTGGCAACATTGGACAATAATAAAAACAAGAAGAACAAAACAGTTGGTCGAATTAAGACTGCTGCTACTGCTACTGCTGGTGTGCTCAACTAATGGCCAAAAATTCGCCTTTACAGTGACCCCCAAAAATAAATGGACAGCAACAGCAGCTGGACAGCAACACCTGCAGCCAGGCAAAGGACAAACTTTTGCTCTCAACTATTTTTTTGTATTCGTGTTTTGTGTGCTTGTGTGTTTTTTTTGTTTCCTTTTCTAATGACATGTTGCAGTGGCAGGCTGGCAGGCTGGCAGGCTAGCAAGCTGGCAAAGCTGGCAGGCAAATACTACATAATTTTTAAAAACAAAAACAATGGCAATGACTTTTGTTGTTGTCTGTCTGCTGTTAATGGCGCCGAAAAGTATGCAAAACGAACAGAACAAACTAACAGACAGACGTACAGACGTAATGACAGAAGTAACAGAGCAACTACTAGACAAAAATTGAGACCGAGCAACTACAATTCTAGACCAGTTCTATTCAGTGAAGTCGAGGCGAGTTGAGTTGAGTTGCCATTGAGAGTACATGACATTTAATGGTGCCAACTGTTGTCAAACAATAAAGCCTTATATCTACTATTCTCTGTCTCTCTGCCACGCCCATTCTGTTTGCCTACTCGGTCATTGTGTCAGTTTGTCACTATTGTTACTATTGTACCGCCAACCAACAGCTCTTGGATCCCTTGCATTTATTTGTGCGAAAAGTTTTTCTCATGCCTCGTCACAGACAAAATAATGCACTTTGAAATTAAAGTCTGCTTCGATTAGTTGTTGCAGCTTAAAAACATTTTTGACCTTTACAATTTTGAAAAATGAAAATAAGTAACATAAAACTGACAAGCAATAATAAGAGTTTGTCTGCAATTCAAAGTGTGTCATCGACGTGCAAGAAAATATCAAATAATACGTTGACAACAAATACAGAGATTTCATTGCACATTTATTTTAAGCTATAAATATATTTTATTTTTTTTATATTTTTTATACTTTTTTAAAGAGTATATTAATTTTGGACAAAAGTCTGTAAAGCTCCTTAGGAAGTATGGCAGACCCATCATAGGAAAAATCAACCGAAAATTAAGATTTTGTATGGAAAGTTTTCTTCAAACACTGCAAGAGTATGAAATCGGATATAACTTTGATTTTTTATTTTTCTTAATGACATGCAGTAATAAGAGGCACATTCTTATATTATCTTCTTCTTGTTTTTGTTGTGATGGAGCTTGTTCTATCAATCAATGAATATTACATTCATACATTCATATAATATATTCCACAATTTAATATATTTAATTATTTATTATTTTTTGTATTTTTCATTTAGTTTTGAATGCGTTGAGGCATGCATCGGTTGTATATTTTTCTCATTTACTTGGTTTTTATACAGACCTTGGAAGAAAACATTTCTTTGGCAAGTGCAAGCAATGGCAATAAGGTAAAATAAAATAAGCATTTTATGATAATCAAAATTCAAATAATCAATAAATCAATTAAATCTAATTATTAGTCTTGCAAATTGTCACAAAATCTAGATAATGTCTGTGGTTTATATATTTATGACATTATTAGCGTAATGTTAAAATATTTGAACAATATGAGACAGAAAATTGATCAAACAGAAAATAAAGATAAAATAGTTCATAATCTTAAAATTAGCGAACACGAGCGAACTTCAAATTGAAATTGCAAAATTATTTACAAAAATTAAAATCAAATGAAAAGCTAATTAAAGCATTACGACATCAAATAGTTATTCAAGAGTAAATGCCAAATGTTATAATTAAAATGTTCAGAATTTTCAACTTCGAAATGAAATTGATTCACATCGAAGCAAAGTAGCAAAATATAAAAATGAGTTAAAGAAACAACATCAAGTCATCATTGAAAATATGAAAAAAAAATCTAGAAATATAAAAGGCAAACTCAAATATCAGAAAACAAAACTCCGAGAACGTATTTACACAGATGATATTCAGCTAAAAGATTATGAGAATCGGTTCAACAAACAAAAATAAAATAATATTAAAAATATACAAGAATTGAATAAACAAAAAATTGTAACGAGAAATTAGAAGAAATCCCAAAAGCATATGTGAAAAGCTGCATTTCATACGCTAATTCTTGAGGTATACATCAACTTAAATTTTGCGACAATTATATATTTGATGTATTATGTAATTCTGAGATTGTTGGAACTGGCTGAACAGTAATACAACAGAGAATCAATGGTAAAGAAGACTTTTACAGGAATTGGAATACATATAACGGACGGCTTAGGTTCGCTCAACATTCCTTCTTGGCATAGAGAAAATTCATCGCATAACAAAGACGCAAGCGCAACAGCTTTATATAGATTCAATATAGGATCAACACATTAGGTAAATTCTCTGGTAGTGCAATTAGAGACGAATTTAGGAACGTTTATTATTAGATATTCTCGACCTTCAATCAAAATAATGTCGTCTCCGCGAAATATTGCCATAGTGCGTGGTGGTACAATAACGGTGCATATTGGTAAATAATTTTAAATTAATTTATATATTGAGTAAAAACTTATTTTACTCTTTTTGTTTTGCTGCTCGTTTAGCAACTTAAATGGCAAATATTTTGAGCATGAAGTGGAAGATGAACAAAGCATTTATTGGAAACGTCATACATCGCTGAATGTTGTCAAGATGCTGATTCGTCCAACAAATTCTTTAATTTCAATATGTTAATAATTTATAAAAATTTTATATTTATTTTTTTTTTTTTCATTTAAATCTAAATTGTAAAATGACATAAAAAAAAAGAAATATTTGGAAATAAGATTTGTTCAACAATTAAAATATGTAAAACTATTAGCTGATAATTTTTATATATAGAAATATATTTAATGTTTTTAGTGCAATTGTAGTTGATAAAATATTTGACTTAAAGCTGCAACACCTTGTGTATATGATTTGCATTGCAGCGCAGTGTATGTATATGCTGTGTGTGTGTGTGTGTGTGTGTATTTATGTGCTACTTGGTACGTGAGCAGCAGCAAGAATCAGACTTGGGGCAATAATCAGCAACAGCAGCACGCACATAAATTATAAGCTATACACTATGCAACAACTACAATGACAAACTACAGCAACAGTAACAGCAACAACAACAACAACAACAACAACTAGTACAATAATAACAACAGAACGATGAGAACTGTACTGAGAACTGAGAACTGCGAACTGCGAACTGCGAACATGAGGAAATGTTGTGGATGGTTGGAGATGCTTGGAGATGGCTGGAGATGGCATCGCTGTCGATTCGTGAATGCCAAAATACAAACTCTCATAATTTCCATGTCAGTCTGGCTGATTGACGATGACGAAAATGTCGACGACAAGGATGCTGACTCGCTGGCTGGATGACTGCCTAGATGATGGCTGATGTTGTTGTTGCTGTTATTGCTGTTGCCATTGCTGCTGATGTTTTTGGCCCTGATCAGCTTCAAGCTTGAAGCATAACTCTCTGATGCCCTGGACTATGACACCAAGCTGTGAAACCTTTGGACCCCTACACACACACACACACACACACACACACATCCCCACCTCTCCACCAAAACGACTCATTCACCCGAACAAACAAGTGTCTGTCATAGTTTCTTATGCCATGGGTACGACTAGGGTAACATTTTCGGAAAGCAATGACACATTTTGATGGCACAGCAATCACAATAGCAACAACAGCAACAGCAACAGCAAGAAATGTTGCAACTGCTGTGCGGAAGCTGTTGCAGCATACAAAATGACGAAAGGTGAACGAGCAATTGCCTTGTATAGCTGAGATGATGATGCTGAGAAGTGAAGAGAAATAGATGAAATGCAAAGGGCAATCGGACAATCGGGCAAACGGGTAACGGGTAACGGGTGGCGGATGCAAAAAGATGACAACAAATGAACTTACAGTAGCGTTGCCACAAGTTGCAGTTGCAAGTGCAAGTTCTGCCATTCTTATTGGCTACTAAGACAATTTTATTATCTCTCTCTCTCTCTCTCTCTCTCTCTCTCTTTAACTCACTCTAATAATATTTTACCTATTTATTTTTATATTTATTTGTATATATTTTCTATACTTTTTACTAGTTTCAAATTAATTTGATATTCAGCAAAAACTTTTTGTTGCACTACTTGAATCGATGGCAAAACCAAAATCTATGCTATCCACAGTTGCACGGAAGACTAAGCTGCACAAATTTCTATGTATATATGTATATGTGCATATGTATGTAAAGGTTGCCATCAGTGTCGTCATCATTACTCTGAATAGTTACCTTACAACGTGAAAGACAGTTGCTGTTATTGCTGCTGTTGCTGCTGCTGCTATTGCTACAATGAGTTGCACAATCAAAGTTCATTTGCAATGTTTGCGCATAGATTCGAAATGCCAAACGTTGCCCCAATCAAAAGTAGCAGCTGCTTCTGCTTTGTCCTTTCTTTTTTCTTTTTTTTTTTTGCCTCTTCAGCTACAGTTTCTCTCTGGCAACTCTTGGAACTCTTGCACTGGCTCAGCCTTGCACTGCACTGCATTGCATAGCACTGCCTGTTATTGTCCACGTTCAGGTGACCAAAGTTTCTGTCAAAAATTGAGCCAAACTTACTGTGCATGTTTTTGTATCCTGCTTGCTTGCTGTGTATCCTGTATCCAAGGTACTATGTCCTGGGCCATGTGCTAGACTGACAAGTTTGTGTTCAAGTACGTGAACGTTGATACTGACGATGGCTTAGCTTCTCGTTTTGTTGCGCTTTCTACTTTCGCGTTGTGCAAACGCTGACAAGCTGATTGTTCGAATTGAACTGTAGAAGAGAAACAGAAAAAGAAAAAGACAAAAAAAAAAAAAACAAATAAAAATAAAACAAATGAAATGCTTAGCATGAAAATAGTTCAACAATAATTTTGATACTTGTACAAAGCTCTGAGCTCAAAGTTTATGCTCATAAATGTTTATTAATTAAATTTTTTAATTTAATTAAATGTATTTTTAATTTAATATTATATTTTCAGTTAAATTTTACAATGTTTTTCGTTTATTTATAAATTTTATAATGTTGTTCACGCGCTTTTTGAATGTTCAATGATAAGAAATTGATCCGAAAATAAAAATGTGAACAAGTCTGTTATCAATAATGTGAAGAGTATTTTGGCCTTTATTTTTATGTCATATATTATATTTTTATAAGCAGATCTACATATTTCTATCAATCACATGAAATTTATAATTATATTTTTTTAAATATTTATAAAATGCAGCAGAGTGCGTAAAAAATTTGTAGCAGAAAATAATTTGCTTAATAAATTATAGACATTGGATTGACTGACAGATCACGAAGAGTATGATGAAAATGAGTAACAACATTAATTGAAGAGTATTATGATTGACAGCAGCCTATTTGTATGTGCTTCCTATGTTTATACTCTAAGAAAGGGTATATAAAATTTATCACTGAATTTATCATTGCACAGAAAAGTTTAATTAAATGAACTTATGAAAAACATTTTCGACTTGCCGTTTATATGTTCGACATACTCTTAATAGTTGCAACAAATTTTAATAGTAAATTTCGTACATCGCAAGTCAATTTACAGGGTATCAAGCAGACATAGTCATACAACTCTAACTATACTTAATTCTTTTGCATTTTCTACATTTTTTTTTATTATTTTTTTTTCGTTTTCTAATTACTCGCAAACATTTGCTCGTCAATGCACATTAAAAGTCGCTTGAGTGGAAAACCTTAATTAAACACTTGACTTTTGCAGCGGTTTTTCATATTTATTTATTTTTTTTTGTTTTATTTTTCAATTTTTTTCATTTCGTTTTGTTGTTGTTTTTACGTTGTGAAAGGCGTTTGGCAACTATGGCAACTATTTTTCAATTCACAAAGTCGTCGTCCTCCAACCGTGCGCACATAAAGTTTTTCCATGCTCATATAAGTGTGTATATATGTTTGTGTTTGTGTGTGTGTGTGTTGAAGTCAAGAGAAAAACTACAAAACAGTTTCCCAGCTGATGAGAATAGGACGGGGAGCTGCTGATGATGATGGCACTTAACGGCAACACATGACGTCGACGTTGTAGTCAATGTACTTTTACTTTAACATCAACGGCGACGTCAACGTCAACGTCGACGACGACGACGACGACGACGACGACGTTAGCGTTAGCGTTTGCTGTCGACGCTTGAATTAAATTTTATTTTCATTTCAAGTTTTGTGTTATAGGCAAAGAGCCAACAGCCAAGGCAACTTTGTTAATTTATTTAAGCAACATTCTCATATATATGTGTTTATATGTATGTGTGTCTGTGTTGTGTGTATGAGTGTGTGTTCACAACTGACGGATGTTTCTGTCATTAAGCAAAACTTTCGTCAAAGCATAAAATTTTGCTGCCGCTCATACGAAGCAAAGCTTCGAGAAGACAGCAGCAGCAGCAGCAGCAGCAGCCGAGCAGAAGCAAGAGCAAACATATAAAGAGTGAGAGAGAGGAAGAGACGTAGTCGCAATGTTAGTGGTAGTGATAGTGGAAGGGAGACAGGATATATATTTTTACTACTTATAAGCACTGCGCTTTGGCATTTTATGCTTTTGCCTTTTGCTGCATTAAAATGGAACGTGTTTTAATGCAACAACTCAACTGCGCTTCCTTCTCTTTACCCCTAACCCCCCCCCCCCCCCTCCCTACATTCTTTGCCAAGCAATCATCCTCTCTCTCCCGCTCTCGCTCTTTCACTCTCTTTTCATCTTCACCCAGCCGCAAAGCAAAAGAAGTAGCAAAAAAGAGAAGACAAGCTTATAAATACTTATGAAGTGTTCACCTGACAGACAGCAAGAGAGCGGGAGAGCGGGTGAGACATACGATAAAGTGTTGCGTGAAGAGGGAAGAAGATGAAGATGAAGATGAAGATGAAGATGAAGATGAAGAGGAAGAAGAAGTAGAAGTAGAAACATGCATAAAAGTATTGCTAATACGGTTTGCGCTTTGTGAGAAGATTGTCAGGCAGGTATTAAGTGTCATAGATAGAAAAAGAGAGAGCGAGAGAGAGAGCGAGAGAGAGAGCGAAACAGAGACAGAAGTCTGTTTGTATGTGTGAAAGAGCAAGCATGAGCTGCCTAACGAGCCCAGAACAAATGCTAAATTGCAGAGTGTAGCTAAAAGCGAAATAAATGCAAAATAAAATCAACTTAACGACATTAAAAAAAAAAAATATTTGCAATTTTGATAAATATTAAAAGAATATTTTCTTAGATTTCATTTCAACATGAAAAAATTGTAGTATTATTTTTCTCTTTTTTTGCCAACTAGCGAAAAAATTAATGAAATATAAAAATATTTCAAGTTCTAACTGAAAAAAAATGTCAAGCATTTGAAAAAACAATTTAATAAAGGAAATATTTTTAAGCTCTATTGATTCATATTTGAAAAAGAAAATCATTTTATTTTTTTATATTTTTTTTTTTTATTTAATTGTCAGAATCGAAGAAAACCAGCAGAAGGTCAAATGGTCAAAGCAAGAAAAATAAAATGAAAATAAAATCAAAAGAAAAAAAAAATAATACCAACAGCAAAAACAACAACAACAACAACAACAATAACAATAACAACAACAATAAGAAGAGCAACAAATCTAAACGAAATCCAACAAAGAAAGCATCAAAAATAAAAGCCTTTGTCACGGACAGCTTCCTCAACTGCCTTTTTTCACTCGCATCTCTCACTCGCACTCGCACTTCTCATTGCCATTCGTAGAACTCTTGTACTCTGAAAACAAACCGCTTTACACTTGAGCAACATTTATTTTTCCGTTTCATTTCACGCGTTTCAGTTTCATTATGCCAGCTGTCAGCGGCAGCCGCTGCGTGTAACGGTTTCAACTTCTGCTCTGTTTCTGTTTCTGTTTCATTTTTCACACCATTCGCAATGCGACGCACGTACATGTTATTCCTTCCTTCCCTTCCTTACCCTACCATATCCCTACTGCATCCACCAGCATCATCATCATCATCATCATCATCATCATCGCCTTTGACCTTTGGCCACAGCCAAATGGGCCAAAATGTTTCCTTTATAATACCCTCAAGCGACCTTTTCCCCCATTCAAATGATATGCGGCGCAGTTTTTATGCCTCATTGAGGGACATGCTCAAAAAAAAAAAAAAGAAAAAATTAATTTTAAAACCAGTCAATTAGGTTGAAGAAAATGGAAAAATCTCTGAATTGGGTTGTTAGCCATGGCGTGCAGCAGACATACACACTTAAACACATACACACACACGCAAAGAGAGAGAGAGAGAGGGAGAGTGTGTGAGTGAGTGAGAAATGACTTGGCCACTTTGCGGCAACGTCAACTATTTTTCAATGATCCAATTAGTTTCATTTCTATGCCCATTTGCTACATTCTATAGTCTACAGTCTCAGCATTTACAGTGGCCATTGTCAAACTGTCAGACTGACAGACTGACAAACTGACAGACTTTGTCCAGAAGTTGTCAAATGACCCAAGTTACAATTCGCATTCGTATTTTGTTAAGATTTGATTTGTTTTCGTCACTCGACGACGCTGCATAATTGATGGATTGTGTTTGTATTTGTTTTTGTTTTTTGTATCTGTATTTGTTTTCGTATTTGTATTTGTATTTGTGTTTTTAGACCGTAGCACAACCCTCGATAGGGTCTCGACAAGTCCATACCATACTGTTCATTCGACTAATAAATAATAAATCAACCGTTTGACAGTCTTTGCAAAAAGTTCATGTGCCTGCCTATTGGCTATTTGGATATCTGTCATTGGATGCTATGAAAAACATATTGAAATTTTAATGTGTCTTCATTGATTGATAAAACCAAAAGTGCCATGTTATAGGGAATAGTAGTTCACATAGACAAGTCCTTAAGGTAAAAGCTAACTTAAAGTCTCAATAGACCAAACGCTATAAAATCATATTATATTATTGTATTTGATCTGTATTTTCCCTTGATAATATTATGGAATATTAATAAAATATTTATAGAAAATTTAATTTTAAATTATTAAATAAAATAAGTATCTATAAAATCAGTTTTATTCATTTTATAATATCGTAAAAATATTAAGAAAAATATATATATAACATACAAGAATATTACTAGAAATTACTAGACAAAATAAGAAAAAATTCTATATAAACAAACAATCAAATCAATTTAACGTTAAGCTCAACTCGCAAATACAGTTAATAAACTGAACCGCAATCTTCACTTAAAAATCACTCAAAACCATTTTGTTAACCCCCCAAGGATATCTAGCTAAATCATGCTAAAGCTTTCCAAAAATCTCACTCAAACAGAACTCAATTCAAAATCAAATTCAATTATGTTCAACTGGCAAATGGTTATATCTCAACGCTCAATCCTCTCAACATACACTTAAACACACACACACACATACATACACTCACAACTCTCAACTCTTTAGTTACAACAAAAACGATTTTGCACAAAGCAAATCCTTCGAAACAATTCCCAAAACAGACAAACAACATCGACTAAAATCCTAAGTCTTACGCTCAGACATATCCTCACACTAATTACAATTGCTCGAATGCCCTAAAGGCCAGAAAAAAAACAACAACTACAATAACAACAACAACAACAATAAAGTACAACAAAATTGAAAGAAATTTTTGTTAGCCCTAACAAAAAAAAAAAAAAAAAAAAAAAATGGAAAATTGAAAAAGGCAAAAGGAAAATAGAAAGAAAAAGGTCAGCTACTGCTGTAGTATAAGGACACAATTTTCCGCTACACCTGCACTGAATGAAGCGCAGCCCACGTCAGTGTTAAAGTCCTTTTCGGCTTGCAAAAACATCGCTCGTCTCCCTAAATGCCATGCTTAACGCTGAGCATAGACCGATGCCCATACGGCCCAATACCTCGACGTCATCGGCTTGTCCCGACGAGAGTGCAGTTTAATTGACAGCTGGAAAACCGTTGCTCAAAGCTGAAAACTCACTTCAAAGGATGCCGCGAAATGCAACTCAAAAAAAAATATAGAACAGTAGAAAACTAGAGAAAACAAAATAACAAAAAAAAAAAAAAAAAGTAGATGACATTCAACTACGATGGATACCATATGCCATTGTCTAGGCTTGCGAATGCTATTGGGAATGGGAATACAAAGTGGCAACCGTAGAAGGTACGAGTTCGAAGTGATTCTGCAGGCTTTCATTCTGCCATAAGTGCATAAAAATCTAAAAAAAATGGTAAAAAGTTTAACTGTAAAGAGGCATTAGAAGTGAATTGGCAGTTAAAAATTGTTATGGCAACAGAACTTGACTATAGGCAATAATAAGCCAACAGTCATGAATACAGCTACGAATACGAATATACAAATATCTGTAAGTTGATATTAAAGCTCTTGTTAATGAACAAAAGATTAAATAAAAGCTTTATTACTTCCGCATTAGTAATAGTTGCATTCCTTTCGGAGATGCTCCCGGTATCCCGGTATCAGCTGACACTTCCATGAGATTTTAAATTCAATATGCAGTGCAACTCTGATATTGCAGTATCTGGATGAACCGTAATTCAAAAGATGGTTAACGGTAAAGAAGATTTCTATAGAGTTTAGGCCACATACCGAGAAGACTTTGACTACTTTGAAGGATATTTTTTTTCTAGGTTTGGAGAAGATTTATCACATGACAAATGCACAACGTCATTCACATAAAAAATTTAACGGCAGCATACTGCAAATAAGAACGAAATGTTTTACTACAAATTTCAACGTTTTTCGAGATATAATAGGGACAACGATAGTTGGAAATATAATTACTAAATATAAATATAATTGCACAGGGAAGCCTCCTGGTGGCTGATGGTACTATGAATATGCAATCTCTCAAGTTTCTAATTGATAATGAATAATATTATTTCATTAATTTATTTTAATATATTGAAGCATAAATATTGCTTTCATTACAGAAACTTAAACGGACGTTATATTGATCATGCAGTGGTGAATGAGCATGGAATATATTGGGAAGATCTCATAACTTTAAAAACAGTTAGGATGCTCATACATCCAGTAAACAACTAATTAAAATAATAAATCATAATTATTTCTAATTGTAAATAATCAAATGCTAACTGCAAATTATAAAACTATAAAAATCTCACTATAAAAAATCTTATTTCAGAGTTAACTTACGTATAACAAAAAAAAAATATATATATATATATATATATATATATTATCGACAACACAAGAAAGATAAACCAACACAGTATAATTTTAAATCTACAGCCGGAAACTGCTATTTCGACTTTAGATATTTGAAACGTTCGCAGCTATAACATTTACATGGGCTCATACAATTTATTCTTGTACACAGCACGCAAATGGTATGAAAGTACTACAAATGGTCTTCATAAGAAAATAAACAGGAAGCAAAACATAATTCGGCATTAAAAAAAAATATATTTAAAATGTCAAAAAAAAAAAAAAAATAATAATACATTATAAAAACCAAAAAAATGTTGGTAAAGTTGGATTTAAAATTTGCGCAGAACTGGGGCGAAGGCTCAACCGCAAGATTATAGTTCGCCATGAGACTGTTCCCACTAAATACTAAGTACATATTCTCTGCAGCCCCAAAATGTGCAAGTACTTATCCATATAAAAGTTTTTTTTTTGTAAAACTCAAATTCTATATCTTATCACCATGTGGAACACTCAAATAAGGCATGAACCGAGACTTCAAATATTCAAATTTGGAATGCAAAAATCATTCTGCAATTTGAGGTAGCGCAGAGCAGTAAATATTTTATTTTATATTTATGAATTTGAAATAATTAAAGTGCAAGTAAAATGAATATTCTATGTGTTCTACTTCTATATATGGCAATAATACTTGGCCTAGAAGGATCCTCGATATCAAGTGTTAGCGTTGACCAGCTGGTAAATACTAAATACTATTGACTGTAATAAAAATCAAATTACTAATCAAATTAAATTATTGCATTATGTGATTAGCTTTCTGGTGTGTCTTCAAAGCAAGAGGAAGAGTGTGGAGCATATTGCCATAAGAATATGAAAGTAATACTAGATCAATATCAAGAGATGAAACAGAGGATTGATAGCAATGATAGAGAAATTAAGATCAGAGACAATAAAATACAGGAGTTAATTGATGAAGTTGTGAAACTTAAAATTAATTTGGCAACATATAAAAACAATGATGAACTAATAAGCTTATACAAAAATAAATATGAAACCAAAGACGAATTAGTTAAAGAGTTGAGAAATCAAATCAAGTTACAACAGAATATCGAGCAATTAACGGCAAAGATATCAACGAACATATTGAGTAACAGTGAAATGAATGAGTTAAAAAAACTTAGAGAACAAGTTAAGACAGACGTTAATAAACTGAATGAATGCGAAAATCAATTGGAGACTATTAAAAATGTAAATATGAAAATGGATGTCGAACTAAAGGATAAAAGTGAAGAAATAAACAGAAATACAAAAGAATTATTTGAATATAAAAGAGAAATAATAAAACAAAATAAAATAATAAATGAAAATATTAATAAAATAAATAAAGAAGAAGAAACCCTTAGTAAAAGTTGCATTCCTTTCGAACACTCACCCGGTATCCATCACCTGACACTTTCCAATAATTTTAAACTGAACGTTTTATGCAACTCGACAACGACAACAGGTCCTGGCTGGACCGTAATTCAACAGAGAATCAACGGTAAAGAAGACTTCTATCGTGACTGGGCCACCTACCGAGAAGGTTTTGGATCATTTGATGGTGATTTTTTCCTAGGATTAGAGAAAATACATCAATTGACAAGCGATCAAATCCATGAATTATATATTCATATGGAAGATGTTGAGGGCAATACTTTCTTTGCCAGATACACAGAATTTGCCATTGCTGGAGAAGATGATAAATACAGACTCAAATTGGGTGTATTCACCGGCACTAGAAGATACAGGGACATGCTGGATTGGTGTAGAAATCAACAGTTTTCGACTTATGACCATGACAATGACAGTTGGGATTATGGTAATTGCACAAAACGTTAGTAGCTGGTGGTACAATGAATGGTAGCTGGTGGTACAATGAATGTTCACGTTCGTAAGTTTCTAATTAACAAAATATAATATTATAATATTATATATTTTATTTTATTTATTATTTATTAATATTTTATATATTTTTTTTTTTCTTTATTTCAGCAATTTAAATGGACAATACATTGATAATGACGAGTGGCAATTAATTGGCGTATACTGGGAAAGTGGAACGCTTCTGAAAACAGTTCAAATGCTTATACGTCCAGTGAATAACTAATTAAAATGAAAAATTAAAACACTCAAAATATTTCTAATGTTAATTACTCATAATTCTTTCTATTGCAAACTATAATATAAATTCAATATTCAATATAAAATCAAATAAATAAATAATGATTTGTGATTTTCAAATGCTAATAATTCTCTATTTGCGGTTCATTTACATTTGCAGTAAATATAAAAGATTCTTTTCATGGTTTTTTTTTTTTTTTTTTTTTTTAAAATTTCAGATCATATATCTTCAACAACACGCCGATGTTCGTATACTCTTTTCAAATAATATTCTTTAGACAATATCACTATTTGCCAACATTCTACAAACTTAAAGTCTTTTTTTTTTTATTGCATACTATATGCAAATATTATATGAAAATATACAAGGGAAAACCACAAAAAGATAATACCGAACAGTTTCAGCTTGAAAATAGCAGCACAGAAGCACAAAGGGCAATGAAATCGTTTGAAAATTTTAAGAGTTGCTAATAAAACCGATGCCGCTGTTCGTTCTGCTCATCTGAGCAGCTAATAAAAATGCCAAATGCTGCATTTTTACTATGCACTATAAAATACCAGAAAATATCAGTATCAGTTTGCGTGGCTGTCGAAACGAAACAAAATGCGAATTATATTGTATTATATATGTGAGAGTGAGTGCGACTGTAAGTGTGAGTGTGAGTGTGAGTATGAAAGAAACGGAGCTAAACTTATAGACAGACCATAAGCTTCTAACCATGAACGTGCGCATGTAAATCAATGTAATGGTCGCTTTTATGTTACGACCATTGAGTTTTCCCTTTGACTTTCTTCCTTTAGTTACTCACCGCCGCTGCAGTGTATAGTAGATCTCATTGAGATTTTGTAATACAATGAAGACAAAAACATGAAGCAGGAGGAAGCTAAAGATGAAGTGAATAAGAAGAAGAAGAAGAAGAAAAACACAAAGCGTTGCGGTGACAACAGCTGAATGAAAACTGAATCATCCATATCATTATGTTGATGCTGCATCAGTTTGAGGGTGGCACGCGATACTTGCAGCTAAGTTAGTTACGTGTTTGTGGTGATAAAATAGATAGATATAGGTTAACGCAAAGTAGGGTAAACGTAAGAGACAAAGTGTAAGTAAGTGAGAGAGAGAGAGAGAGAGAGACAGATAGAGAGAGGGACAGAGAGAGACACATAGCAATGGTTGCAATAAATCTCTAGCTAAATGCTCCAAAAAGTTTACGGGCAAAACCGTGAAAGACATTTACCATTGGCCACACTAAGATAGAGTTGATGCTGAAGCAAAAGCAGCAGAAGGATTCGTAGCGCATTTTTATGGTTTAAATACTTTGCGCCAAAACTTGAAATAATGCAATCTCTCAACATCCCGCGTACTCTCTTTTTCGTCCGTTCTGTTTTCCTACTAACACAATGTTAGGGCATAAAAATGTTTGCAAAAAAAAAAAAAAAAAAAACCAAAGATGAAGAAAAAAAAAAGTAAAACATAAAACAAAAAGCAAAACGCGCCCAAAATCTGCAGGCAGCTTAAGTGGATTTTACGCTACCATCAGCAAAGAATTGAGCTCCCGCTCCCGATTCCACTCCCGCTTCTGCTCTTCATGCTGTCCTGTCAGCCCTCACACGCAGCATGCAGTAACCAAAGGAAAAAAATACAAACTTTTTTTTCGGCACTTTTCACACAGCACAAATCCTTATAGATAAAAAGCGTTTTGCACTTGTCGAAAGCGCACAGGGCCCACAAAAAAAAAAAAAAATAAATAAATAAAAGAAGGTATGCAGCAAAGTTTATGAAATTTCTATTACATTGTTTTTCACTTTCTCAACGGGGCTGTAAATTCGTGAAATCAACTAAAAAAAAAAAAAAAAAAAACAATAATAAAATAAAACATACAATGAACGTACAACAAAATAAAAGAAACAGCAGTCGAAGATGAAACTGGAAAACAAAAAAAAAAAAAAAAAAACAGATACAATGAAGCATATATGCAAAGCGCCCAGCTGACAACTTGAGCTATGCGCACATGTGGCGTATACTCAATGTCTTATAAATTGCCAAACTTCACTTTTTCAGCTCTGTCAATTTTCAAGCTGCTTGCTGTGTTTTGCAAGTGAAGACACAATGAACACAATGTTGATACAGCACCAAAACGATTGTTAAAAAGAGTTGAAGTATATTAAGTGAAAAGCCTATAATACCAATTTACCTATAGAACAGCTGGTGCGACTGTTGCCAATATCTATCAACAATTTTTAGCAAATAAGAATAAAATTTTCTATATAAATTTCAAATATATTTTTGTTCATTTTTATATTTTTGCTTGTATTTTTTTAAATTCGTTTTCAATTTTATTATTAGAATTTCTCAATAAGTAAATAAATATTTAAATATGTATATGAAAAAATGCTTAAATTTAAATTTACTATATTTTTTTTTTTGTCGTATTGTTCAAAATTGTGCGCCAAAATGTTTGATTGATTGACAGTAGCCAAAGTGGCGTATACGTAATTTATGAAACCGCAACAAAGTCTGCAACGACAACTTGCAATGCGTTGCTGCAAAAGTCAGCATCAAGTAATTTTTCGTTGCCACGGGCATTGCCACCGCATTCTTAACTTCTACCTTCTGCCTCCAACCTTCCTCTTCCCCTTTACCAGCCAACAAATCCTCAATTCTCGTACTGTGACCAAGTTTGCCAAGGAGCCATGCACCTAAAACTTGCAATGCCAGAGTATACAGTATGCAGTCAGTCGTCCGTCGCTCATCGTCTGCTGCGTGTTGTCCATTCGTTGGGATCTTCATGAAGCCAAAACTCATTCAGGCAACAAGGACGAGGACAACAACTTGCCGTTTGGCTTTTCCAAATGAAATTTTGCGGCTTTTTTTGGGTGGCAATTTGGGGTGGCCGAATTGTCGAGCGAGGATTGTGCCGCTTCGTTGCGGCTTTTGGCTTTGAATGTTGCGCATTTTTTCGCACGGCGCTTAACAAAAGCCTTGAATTGCTCGACAGAAACAGAAGACACGCAAACAACACAAATAACAACAAAATATTCTTGTTCTTTCTCTCTCTTTGTCTCTTTCTCTTCTCCACTGCATCCTGTTGCACATTCACTCTTTCTCTTTCTTATTTACTCTTCAAGCAAGTGTTGCTTTCTTAGTCTCGCTTGCTGCCAATTTATGCCCGCTGTGTCGACTTTAAGGCCTGTCCAAGCCAGACAAGGGCGTGAATTTATTGTCAACACTTGCCGCCCAGATAATTACTGTGAAAATGAAAAGTAAGTAGTTTTCATAATGGCCACCAAGAGGCCACCAAAAAGGAGTGAAAGCCATTCTCGACCTGAAGCTGCTACAAGTAGAAAGCCAAAGAACTATGTTTACTCTCTTGCAGTATAAAATGACGTTCAAAGTGTTTGTTTTTTTTTTTACATGTTTTTGTGGTCTAAAATAGCTTTATAATTTATGGTATTAATATACATGGCAAAATATTTAAATGTGTACCATATATATGGCAGATTATTTATTTTCATTGAAAATAAAAATTATTTTATATAGAAATATAGCAAAAATAGCATTTAATAAATATTTCAAAAATTTAACAAATTTATAAATAAAAAAAACCTAGAAAATTGAACAAAATTTATGAATTAATTTTAAAATTTATTTATTTTATGATGTTTTTTTTAAGTTCTTCTCAAATTGCATTCAAAATACAATTTTGAAGTTGTGCAAAATTTAAAAGACTCGCTGGCATCATTCGACATCAAATTCCATGAGCAAAAGTGTTGATGGCGTCTAAATAACTTACAAAGCGATGTGCATCCACAGACGGTAGCAGTATAATAAAAGAAAGAACAAAACCAAAAAAAAAAAAAAAAACAGAAGAAGTAAAACAAAACGAAAATGAAGAAAAAGTTCATCGCGTATATGAAATAAAACTAAGAACCTATAAAACCGCACAGCTCCCGCGTTGCCCATGCAAATAAAAGCCAAGTGAAGCCTTCGAGAGGGATTGCAGTAGAGATTGGATTGGAGTGCGACTGGGAGTAGCCTTTTTGCAGCGCGAATGACACTAGTCAACGCGACGCGGCGACCCTTGACTGTGGGCAAGATGACAGCATAGTATACCATAGAACATCACATCACAGCAGAGCAGAGCAGAGCAGTGCAGAGTACAGCAGTACAGCATAGCGCACAGGGCAGCTGACAGCTCGAGGATGGCGATGAATCCGCATTGTTTATTTAAAAACTACTCTATTATGGTAGATTGTGAGCCAAGAGCGAAAGAGATGTAAAGTGTGAGATGGAAGATTGAAGATTGAAGGCAGAAGGAAGTAGAATGAAGTAGCCAGTGCTGCTGCTCATCTTTATAAAAATGCAATTTCAGGGCGGACAACAGACAGTAGACAACAGGCAACAACAATAACTACAACTATCAACTTCCAACTAGCAAGCACAAGTACAACAAGTAAAATTTCGGCTAAGAATAAAAACAACAACAACAACAACAAGAAGAAGAATAACACTTTATCCAAGCTGTAGAAGCGCAGCACACACAAAAGTATAATCGCACTATAAATCCCTCGCGTCGAAACCAAAAACTTTACATTTGCTTTTCGGGCTGCCGACAAAGAAAGCGACAAATGCCATATTTAAATATAATGCACAACGAATTGCTAATACACTACAAAATAATTATAAATTTTTTTTTTTTTTTTTCATTTGCCCAACTTTTTGACACTCAAAGCTGTTATCAAAGCTATAAGAATATGCGTTGTCTCTCATTTGACAAACTGTGGCAAATAGTTAATAGACTTTAGACTATGATTACAATAAAGAAAATACCGAAATTACATGCAACGAGCGACCGTGTAGCACTCTGCCCCCAAGAGGAAGACATATCCAGTGTGCATTGTCCTCGCACAGCTGCATTGATAGCGAGGCCATAGTTATGGCCATGGTCAGAGTGAAAGAGACAGCAACTAAGATCCATTCGTATGGGTCTCTGGTGAGCGGGTGATTCCGTTTGCTTCCTCTCTATCTCTCTCTCCTGTGCTGGCCAGTCACCAAGACCGTGCCGGGGCATAATGTTGATGATGAAAACGTGCGCATTGTTTTCAGATTTTCGGAATTTTAATTAAATTTGCATTGTTTCTAGTGGCACTTGACGACGACGACGGCGTAGCGTTGCACTGCGCTGAGCTGCACTGCACTGCAAGTCGCGCACATGGCCCCAAAAGAGACTCAGATTTAAATAAGTTTCATATTCTTTTGTTGGCCCAAACGACCAAAAGTAGTGGGCGACAGTCGCCTTTAAATTAGTTGCGCAATGCAACAGGATAAAAAAAAAATAAGAAAAAAAAAAACAGAGATAAGTTTAACGAGCATGTTAAATTTAACAGGCGGCATATTTAATTAATAATTAAAGAGAATAACGGGAAAATCAAACGTATAAATGCAATTTCACTGAAGTAGACAAAAATTTCAAATAATATAATCGACTTAATGTTATCCTGCAATAATTTTATATTACTTATAAAGAGATTGGATATTTGATAAAGTCAACACTTGCAACTCATATTATGACCGTGTAAATTAAAAGCAACCCTCGGCAAATGAAAACCATAATATTCTCCTTCTACAGATTCAACATTTAATATTTTTTCTAAACTCTATAGCTAAGGAAACTTATCATTTTACAGCCAAATTATTAAATGTGACACATGCAGAGAGAAAGACAGAGAAAGAGAGAGAGAGAGAGAGAGAAAAGAGAGTTCCAATGTTGGGACTGTCAACGGCTCATAAAAAATGCTAAACAAGTCAACAACATGCGCCTTTAGCCAGCTGTCAATAAATATGAAACTCCATAAGACAAAAAACAAAAAACGTAAAATAAAATAAATAAATAAATAATAAAAAAAAAATATATATATATATATATATATGAAAACCTTAAAAGGAATGAAAGCATAAGAGGCAACAACAACAACAGCAAAAAAAAAAAAAATATCAATCATAATAAAAAATACATAAACAAAGCAAAGTCGACAGCGGGCACATAAGGAAATGTAAATTTGTGTTATTTACCCCGACCGCACCTCTCCGCCTATCCTCTGGCTCCAGCTTGTGTCGTCACGTCTCCCTTAAGTCTATCCAAGAAGTGTAAATAAACAAAGCAAATGTGACAGTTAAGCTGAGCTGCCTGAGCTGAGTTAGGGCTTCTTTTTTTTTTCTCTGTTCTTGTTGTTGGTTCTTTTTTTTTACTTTTTTAGGGGTGACAACATCAAATACATTTTGTCATCTTAGCCAAAGTCAAAGTCGACTGCCAATTGTGGGCTTTTAGCCATATGAAAGCTGTTCTATTTAATTTTATGTCAAAACAACATTTTGATGCTAAGTGAAATTCTAAAATTATGCAACTCTAATCAATAGTCAAAGGCAAACATCTTAGCTTAAGAGTTTAAGTTTGTTGTTAAGCAAGTAAATTTTCATGTTTATGATTTTCTAAAACAAATAAAATTAGCACTTTATAAAATGTTAATAATAATAAATGTAATATTAAAATTAATATTAATTATAATAATTAAAAACATTAATATAAGTATAAAATAAAATTCATAAATTTATTTAAATATTTAAAAAAAAAAAAGATTATTTATATTAATTTAATATGAATAACATTAAATTCATTTATTAAATAAAATTATTGTTTGATTATTAAATATCTATGTATTTTATATATTTTTAATAAAAATAATAAATAATTCTAATAATATTCATTAATAATATTTATATTGATTTTTTAAAATATAAAAATTTCGTTATTAATTTTTGTAAGCATTTTATTTTTCATAGCTTAAATTGATATAAAATAAAATATACTAAACAATTTTCTAAATTGCCATACTCCAGAGGCAGCTACAATTTTTTTTATTTTATTTTTTTTTATTTATTTTTTTTTAGTTTTCTTAACGATGCTCCACTTAAATCGCCAACAAAACTATTTGGGCTAATTAGTTGAATGTTAAACCTTCAAAGTTGAGTATCCGCCGAGTATGTGAAGTAGTTTTGGCTGCTTTTGATTTCTATACGCTTGCAGCACACGGGAATATTTCATGTTTTTGTTTCTGCTGACCATTTATAATGAAACAGCAGCAACACACACACACACACACACACACACACACACACATACACAAAGCCACACAAACAGGCACATACACTTATAGAAGCAGACAGCGAAGTGCCTTTTTAATTAACTGAAAAAGGCTTCACAGTCAGTCGGGAAAGTATTACAGAACGTGTGCAGTATATGCTAAAGCTGTTCATATATATATATATATATATATATATATAGATATCTGTTTGAGTGTATGTACATATACAGTTGATGATATGTAAGTATGTGAGTGCTATATATACTTTGGCTTGTAGTCCACTGTTTGTATCTGCTGTAGAACATTTTTTTTTTTTTGTTACTGCTGTTGTTTTTGTTGCTTCTGTTTTCTGCTTAATAACCAACAACAACAACAATAATAATAGCAACAACAAAATTAACAAGCAGCACTGTTGCCGAAGCCAAAGCCGCTGCAAAACAGGAAGATCACCTGCCACGCCCCGCACAGACAACGCTAATTAATTATGCGCTCTTTAAAGTGTTTTTTATTTGCAATTTCCTATGAAAGTCATATAAGCTACATTGAATAATTCGTCGTGTTTTTCTAATTATTATAAAGTATTGTAGAATGAAATTTGAATAAATAAATTTACATTATTTTTTTTTAACTTAAAAAAATTATGCAAAATTAACTGTAAATAATTTAGAATTTTTAAAGTATTACAATTTTTTTATTTAATTATTTTTTCAATTTATTTTTATATTATACAAATAATAATTATTTTTATATAAATATTTTTTTAATCAATTTATGCAATATTTTTATTTTAAGTTAATAAAAAATTCAGATAGAGTATTTAAGTTTCCTATATAGACCTTATTTTTTTTGTATATGCATGTGGCTGTCTGTATGTGTGTGTTTGCATATGAGTAACGCTTTATTTTTGTTTCAAGTGGTCGCCACGTGTCCACTTGAAGTAGCTTAAACAGAACATTTTACAATATTTTTTGAATAAAACAAATCCGAGCAAAACGTTTGCGAATGCTGCAAATGCTTGGTAATAGAATATGATGATGACTTTTGGCCCATTGCACAGGAAGAGACAAAAACAGAGGCAAAAATAGAAGTAGAATCAGAAAACACAGTCAGAGTCAGAGTCAGAGAAGAAAAACAAGTAACGAAAGATTTTTTTAGTCTTTGTCTTTCGCTTTTGTTATGCAGTTTTCACTTTGCTTTTTATGCATTATACGCTTTACATATACGATTGACTCTGAAAGCTATATATGTTTAAAACATAATAGAATAAAATATGCACAGAATAAATAATTAACATAATTACAACATAAAAAAAAAATAATTACAATTAAAAGAAAAAAGAAAATAATTAATTGAATTAATAAAAAAACAAAAATCCAGAGTATTTTCAAGTCAGTCATTTTGTATAAACAGAATCTTTGAAATTCTATCTTGTTTTTATTTGTTGTTTATCTTTTGTCCCCATATGCAAAACGGAATGTGCAAAATTCGCATCCGTTTTTCGACTTAATGCCGCTCCGAATGCATATGAAATTGAATATTTTCATACTTATCCTATGACATAAACGTTCTGCATACTTTAAGGCGCCACCATTCTCATAGTCTCCATTTCATTTTATACACTACTTTCTTTTATACTTTCTCTCTCCCTCTCACTCTGCTTTCTCTCTCTCTCTCTCTCTCTCTCTTTCTACTCTCTATTCAGTATTCAGCACTCTGTACTTTTTACTATTCAAATGCCTTCAGCTTTCATTTCATGCTGCAAGCGTTTTTTTTTTTTTTCTTTATGCGCATAGAAAATTTGCTGTCATAGTAAAAATGTTTATTGTTATCTCCCAGTGTCAGCCTACGTGACATTTTCAATCTTTGTTAGTGAAATCGAAAAAATAAAAAAAAATGCATAGATGGAAACGGAGGAAAAAAAAAGCCTGACAATGAGTACAAACTATTCAAACATATGCAGATGCAAAAATGTATAGCAAGCATAAGGACGCCACTCAAACTATGAAAATTTGAATGTCAAGCTTAAGTCTGTCTAAAAATAATAGAATAAAAAATAAAAACAAATAAGCAAGCTAGTATCGAGTATGCTCGACTGTGAGATATCCGATACCAGATCGAATTGAAAAAACATCGAGTTTATCTTGATCTTGATCTTGACCAAATGATCTGTACGTATATATATGATGCTGGGCCTACAAGAATTCTTTACATCAATGTGAGTCCTAAAAATTCTTTCAACAGCAAATTGTACATTCAAATTTTAAAAATCTCATTAAATAAATGAACATTAGCAACGAAAATTAACATTTCCGTTGAAACATTCACTACAAATCATCAAATTTAAAGGAAGCTATCATCGCCGATGATGTCATAAGCTTGCACTTCTAGAAAAATATTTTCATAAGAAACTCACTTTTCGACTAATATATAAACCTATGGCACGTCGAAAATAACTTTGCTATCTTGTAATTTCATAGATTAAGGTTCTACTTATAACAAAGAGAAGTTTAAATTGAGCTTAACCTTTTGATAACACATTGGCTTATCAGTCACTGATTGATAGAATATTGTGTGAATCGAGCTTTAATACATTCAAATCTGACAACCAAAAATCATTATGTGTTGCTGTCTAGTTCAGCTCTATTAACGTTCTCAAAAATTAAATTTAATCAAATTGAAATGAATTTAAAATATATTCTAGTCCTGTATATGGCTCTAATACTGGACGTAAAAGGTTTCTCTTTGGCAAGTGAAAGTATTAACAGGCAAATTTATACGAAACGGAAGTCGAATCCAAACTAAAAACTAATGGTATAACAAATATAACAGTTCATGTTCAGACCGATGAAATTGAAAATGAATTAAATAAATCAAATGATATTAAATTGTACAAATTGGAAAATCAAGAAGAAAACCCTACAAGTTGCATTACTTTTGCACGTCATCCCGGTGTCCATCAATTGATACTCTCCAACGACTTTAAATTTGACGTACTATGCAACTCTGATGGATGGACCGTAATTCAACAGAGGATTAACGGTAAAGAGAATTTCTTCAGAGATTGGGCTACGTACCGAGAAGGTTTTGGATCCTTTGAAGAAGACTTCTTCCTTGGCCTGGAAAAGATTCATCGCATGACGAAAAATGAAAGACATGAATTATATATACATATGGAAAGATACGGCGGCTTCACATTCTTTGTCAAATACGATGAATTTTCCATTGCCGGTGAAGATGATCAATACAGGCTCAAATTGGGAAAGTTCTCTGGTAGTGCAAAACAAGAGGATATGATGGAGGGGAACAGAAATCAAAAGTTTTCGACATATGATCGTAACGACATTCTTTGTGCAGTCTTTATGCATTCTGGCTGGTGGCATAAGGAATGTGCAAATTGGTAAGTTTCTAATCGACATTGTCATATTGTCATATTTAATATAATAAATAATAATTTGATTATTTATTTCAGTAATTTAAATGGAAAATACTATGGTTATAAGCAGTGGAACGATGATAGTGTTTTATGGGAAGTCATGCCACTGAAGACGGTCAAGATGCTTATACGTCCAGTAATAACTAATGAAAATCCACTAATAAATTAATTAAAATATTGTCAATGTCAATTATAAATTGAAAAAAAAAATGGAAAAATCAAATTAATTAAATAAATTCAAACTGCACATTTTAAAATATATTATTTTCAAAATTCTTATTATTTTCATATTATTTTATTATTTTCATAAAATTTGCACATCATGATCGAGAATAAAATTGATAAAATGAAAGAATTCTCTGCGTTTCATTTTGACTCTCAGTAACTATATAAAATTTTTCAAATATTTTCAGATTTTGAGAAGTAAAAAAAAAAAACTTTTACCATAGGAAGAAAAAAAAACGTTTACCTTATACCGAAGATTATATACTCTTTTGAACTGAGAAGAATTGCTAAAACTTTCGTCTGTGACATAAATTGAAAGCAACTATAAATTTATTATATTATGAACTTTCAATATATAACTTCGATTAATGCGTCATTTGTTTCACGGGCTTCAAATGCTCTCCATTAGCTTGATATATATTTATAACTGAAAAATGATTTGCCATGCATTAAGAGAAAACGTGCAAAAGAATCAAGCAAATATGTGAATATTTTATATATATATATATATATATATATATATATATATATATATATAATATATATAAAATTATTAATCGAGCGAACGTAACAAACGTCCGTTTAATATGAAACTTGCGCAAAGTTTTGTTATACGATTTTTTTTTTGTGGTACGTAAAGCACTTGAAGCATTTTTCTACATGCAACACTTATGCAGCATGAAAATTAGACAGGAAATTATTTGTCTGCACGTACGAAGCAATGCCTGGCAAGCAGACGTAAGGCGGGAATGATAGGGGGTCGGATAAAAGTTGATTTATTATGTTGACGCTGTGAAATGATGTGTAAGAGAATTTTCTTCTTGTTGTCTACTAGCATGCATTTCATTTGTTTGCCATCTCATAATGGATTCTGTTGCATTCTTCAACTACTTGTCAGCTTCATCTTCATCTTCATCTCTTTCTCTCTCTGTTTTTTCGTTTTTGTTTTTTTTCTTTCACACTTTCTTGTTATTGCAACAATTTATATTCATGACAAAGTGTTGGGCCAATAAGCAAATACAATGCATAATATTTATGCAACAAATATAGTGTAGAATATAACTTGAAGGCAGTTTTAATTGATTTTTCAAGTTTGAAATTAAAATATTATTCTAAAATTCCAAATGAAAGAGCTTTTAATTGAGACTTGCAAAATACTTTTGCATAACAAGCGAAACAATTTATGAATGAATTCTTCTAGTAGAAAAAAAAAAATAAAAAAAAAATTAAAAATGACTGCATAAATTTTGTAACTTAAAATAACGAAGCATGAAAAAAAAAAAAAAATGTATAAATTTTATTTACCTTTGACAGTCACACTTCGATTTAGTGTGAGTAAACTGTTGTTATGCACTGTTGATTTTCAATTAAAGCGTTTGCCTGTGCCTTTGCATTTGCCTATGGAATGCATGAATGTAACTTCAAATAGCCTTCGAGTTGGCGTTCACATTGTTGAACATTCCACAGTCAGTACTCTGTAATAAAGCAATCAGTCGAAAAATTAAAAAACCTATATAAAAGATGGCAATGCACATACATAGACACATGCACACACAACACACACACACACACACATATCGACAAAGAAATTCCAAAAAACTTATTCGAAAATAAAAGCGTTGAAAAACGAAGAAGAGTAACGCTTGCAATTTGCTTTTTCTTTTTTTTATATTTTTTTGGTCTGCAATCCATGGGATAACAAAGTTTTTGGGGTTAGGTTTGGGGCTTTGGCATTAGGACCTAGGCGCAGGCAATTCAAATATCACAAGGGTTGACCTTAGAACCAACACAACACACAGCTACCACCTCTTACTCTACACTCATCTCTCTCTCTCTCTCTCTCTTTCTCACTCTCAACAGCTTTGTCATACGTTTTGTTTACAAAATGTCGGCGCTTTTTTCCGCTCTAAAGTGCTGGAAAAAAAAAAAACATAAAACACAACTCTATACAAGTTAGAACATGTTTCAAGCGTATGGGGTCATCATGGGTTCTACATACAATCAACATGCAGCAGTGTGAGAAACGGTCACATTGCAGCCCAGGCAATCGAGCAACTCTCTCGCGATGGTATTGTTCCTGGTCTGCTAGACATGCCAAAAACAAAACGTTACGAGCTTTTGGCCAAACACTGTTGGTACATGTGTCTGTCTCTTTGTCTGTCCGTCTCTGTCTGTCTGTCTGTCGCGTCTGTCGACAATCGTCGAGCTGCTTTTATAATTCCTTTGTACAATATTTGTTTGGCAATGAATTTAATTGATGTTCACAGCTGGCCATGTAGACAGGTTGAGCGTTGCCATAACGTAGGGTTAAGGGCGTGGCAGTCATACCAGTACCCAAGGGCACTGTGTGTGTCGCACAGCGATAAAGAGTGAGAGGTAAAGAGTGAAAAAGTGTAAAAGAGTATGTGAGAGCTGAGCGTGCGAAACTTCAATCAATTTGATTTTATTGAATGTCGATAGAGTAACAAAAGGTGTTGACTTGGCATTTTGTGGTTAGCGTACAATAAAAAGAGACTATGACTATGAGCAATACATACTCATATACACACATATATGTATGCATATGTATGTATATATATATAAACTGACTGCTAACATCTGATAATGAAATATATTAAATTCTATTGCATTTTTATACTCGGTGCCCTTTGGGAACCAAGAGTATATTGGGTTAGTGACAAGAGCAAATGTATGTAACACCCATAAGGAGGCGTGGCCGACCCCATAAAGTATATATATTCTGACTCAGGATCAACAGTCGAGTCGATTGGAGCATGTCCGTCTGTCCGTCTGTCCGTCTGTCCGTCTGTCCGTCTGTCCGTCTGTCCGTCTGTCCGTCTGTCCGTCTGTCCGTCTGTACGTCCGTATGAACACACAGATCTCGGAGACTATAAGAGATAGAGACTTCATTTTTTTTGCATAGTGTTTGTAGTGTTTGCAGGCAGATCAAGTTTATTTTGGATTTTTGCCACGCCCCCCTCCGCCTCCACAAATCGATGAAAACCATTTTGAACACACCACTTCACCCACACCCAGTCAAGCTACAGCACTGAATTTTGGTACAAAGTTAGAATATGTTTATCTGGACGTTGTGTACAAATTTGGTACAGATCGGATAATAAACATGGAAGTTATACACAATTCAAATTTCAAAAGTTGCTGTTCTCACCCCATAACGACGGCAACATTTTCTCAGTGTTTCTCACACTTGTGAAGAGCGTGGCTCAGTGGTTAGAGGGTTGAACTCGCGTGCATGAGGTCCGCGGTTCGATTCCCGAGACGATTTTTTTTTTTTAATTTTTTTTTTTATATTAACTTAAAATTGGCGAGTGCGCAGCACGAGCAAAATAAATATATAATATAACTTTGGGCACCGAGTATTATATAGTCGAGCACACTCGACTATAGCTTTCTTACTTGTTTTTTATATTATTTTATTTTTTTTTTTTTGTTATTTTCAATTAAAGTTTTTAGAAACTTTTTAAAATTATATTTAAATTGATTTTCTTTGTTTTGTGCCTTGAATTTATTCACTATATTCATAGAAATTTCCAACTCATTTGAATCATTTTGGTAACTTGAATAATTTGAATCATCGCATACGGTAAACATTTATTTCGGTTTCGCCCCGTGAATCCATCAAAATTAATTTGCGGCTCATACAAGTATTTCGCCGTCATCAAGTAAATGAAATTGCCTTTTGTCATATGTAAGTGTATATGTGTGTCCTTAGTTTTGTAAGAAAATCTTCTAGTTGTTATACTATATGTTAATGTCAGAAAGCTAAAGCTATGCTTTACTATATAATAAATGCCACAAGCACACACACACACACACACACACACATACACACGCAAGCAGCTTATTATTAATAGACATACATACACACGCATATGTATATGTACATACATATCTAGCTTGGAGATGGCGAAAATTGGCAAAGAGAAAATTTTATGCATGCACCACGAAAACTTGACTAATTACAAATTTAGCCACAGGTTAAATGGCGAATTACTCGTAAATCACTTCACGCAAAATGAAATGAGCTAAACACAGTTAAATAGACAAAAAGAGACGACAGATTGTGAGTGCGACAGAGAGAGAGAGAGAGAGAGAGAGAGAAAGAGCGAGCGAGAGTGAAATGAAAGCAAGCCACACATGTGTGAAATTGTGCGGCAAATAAACAAGAGGAAAACAAAAGCAAAGCTCTAAGAGATTAGCTGTCCAAAGAATTTTATCATCATTCCCCTTCCCCTTCTCCTTCTCCTTGTCCTCTTATTTTTTTTTTTCTTCTGCTCCTACAATTTTTTTTTTTCTTTTTTATATGTTTTTGTTTTTGTTTCGGTTTAATAAATGAAGAGTTTATTGTTGTTGTTGTTGCCTGAAGCAAGCACTAATAAAGCAAATCAATTGTATTTGTGCAGAAGATTTATGCTTTCTCAAGCATAAAACATAATACGCTAGCATCCTGCAATCGCTTCCCTGCCAGTCCATTGTCTATTGTCCATTCTGTACAATCGTTGTCCTTGATCAAGTTGCCGCACGACGTTGCTCAATTAATATTTCACACGATGCGTAAACTCAACTCTAGGCAACTATCGAACAACAGAAAAGTAAATCAATAGCGTCAGCTAAATTAATATGCCGCAGATAATTCATAAATTGTTGTTTCTTAATTACTTGATTCATCATGCAAGGACAAGTCGAAATATAAATGCCTTAACTTTTTACAAAAATCAAAAAAAAAAATAATAATAATAAAATAAATATCTTAAAAATAACTAAAAATAAATATTAATAATGCAAAAAATGCAAAAAAAAAATCCAAGTTATCTTTAATTAAACTGTGTTCGAGAATAATCGCAGAGCATCTTTATACCTGATAAATCTATTGAAATAATAATTCATTCATAATTAAAGAAAATGCATTCCAAATATTATAATAATTGCTATAAATTATAAATTATAGACAAAGATTTTTGGCATACAAAATAAAATAAAATAAAATAAAAGCATGAGAAGCAGCAAAATTTGCTCTTCATTTTATAAACTAGCTGTTCATGCTGTGGCTTTTATTGTTGTTGTATGCCGACAACAAAATTTGTCTAAATTAATATGCAATTAATGGCGCCACTTGCTTGCCACACTCATCTATGCTTTGCTGCCCACAACATTTCAGCACTTTTCTACGCGGCCCACGCGCCGTATGCGCAATTCGCTTTTTAATTTATGCACTTTTCAACTCTAATTTATGTGTGAAACAAACGAGGCAACTGCCACGCCCAAAACGTAGCTATTCTTCTTGTTTGCCTCTCTGCGCTATGGCAATGACTGTTGCTGTTCTTCTTCTTCTTGTTGTTGTTGTTGTTGTTCTTGTTGCTGTGTGTAGCTCTAATTTTATGAATTATTGCTGATTAATTAGATTGTTAGGCAAGGCAAGGCAAGGCAACGATGCCCGAGGAGTGTCCATAATGTATTCAATGTATCCAATGTTTCCGTTTTTATTTTTTATGTCTCGCCAAAAGCGAAGGAAACAGAAGAAGGCGTATAGTGGACATGTTACTGGTTGGGTTGAGAAATGGGATAAGTGGGCG
>JBAMBR010001939.1:0-59346 GCA_037044475.1 Zaprionus obscuricornis
ATTATTAATATTAATAATATTATTTTTTATACTGCTGAAGTCTTCGTGCATAGTAAAAATAAAACAAAATTGTTTTTTTTTTTTTTTTTGTATCTATAGATTTTGTTTTAATTGTTTTCGTATTCATTTTAAAAATCGCATAAAATTATATAATACACAATTTTGTCACAAAACTAAACTTAAATTAAAATTAAAACACAAATTATAAATTATATTTTGCATTATTAAAGTTAAACAAAAATATATATATATATATATATATAATATATTATATATTATATGTATGTTATATATAATAATAATAATAATAATAATAATTAATGTGCGTTAAACAAAATGCGCGAAAAATTTGCTAAGTCATATATAAAAAAAATCTTAATTTAACATTCAAGAAATTAAAAGCTACAAATAATTTTTGTTTCTTTTCATATTTTTTTTTTTTTTTTTCAAATATATAAAAACAAAAGATTATAGAAATTTTGAAACAAAACAAGAACAAGTGTGTGTGTGTGTTTGTGTATAACAAAATCTTAAAAGAAATTAACATATCTATTAAGTATTTTATTAATATCACGTGAACCAATTGCGGGAGGAAAAAAAAGTAAAAGAAAAATGTCAAAAAATTGATTTCGAGCAATAGAAGAAAATAATGTGACTGCATTTAATGTTAATCATACTACATATACATATCTATATATATATATATATATATATATATACATAATATATATATATATATATATATATAAATATAAATTATATGTATAATTTTATACTTTTTTTCTATATATATTTGTAATATATATATTAATTATTTTTAATTATTATTTTGTATTTTGTTTTTTGTTTTCTCTTTCTTGTATTTGTAAATATGCGTGTGTAAGTTTTTGCTTTGCTTCATTAATAAATAAATATATATATTTTTGTTTTTTATTTTTTATATATATATTTTATTTTATTTTCATTACGTTAAGTCAAATTGTTTGTTATGCTTCTTCTCTCATTTGTTTTTTTTTTTTTTTATTATTTTTATTAACATCTAAAAGTAGTATGTAAATTTTATTTTGGGGGAAGTTAAAACTCTACGTATATTGGGTTCTTGCCGTATTTTTTTTTTCTCTTATTTATTTTATTTTTTTTTTTTTTTGGTACGGCCTGCTCAGTAATTTGTTTTTTTTTTTAATATTTTGTAAGTATTTTATTTTTTTTATTTTTACTATTCTATTAATTTTTTTTTTTATATATATAAATATATATATATATTTATTTGTATAAATATAAGTATATGTATATCATATTTATAAAGATTTATTGTAGTTTGTTTTTCTTGTTGTTGCTGCTGTTTGTTTGTTGTAATTTATATATTTTTTTTTTGTTATTGTTGTTGTTGTTGTTGCAACCTTAAACTAATACGTATTTCAGAGTTTACTATTTGTAATATTTAGACGTCGTTATTAACGCAGCC
The DNA here is from genome assembly GCA_037044475.1 of Zaprionus obscuricornis. Lineage (NCBI taxonomy): Eukaryota > Metazoa > Arthropoda > Insecta > Diptera > Drosophilidae > Zaprionus > Zaprionus obscuricornis. The sequence continues at coordinate 1,466 of JBAMBR010001939.1, forward strand.
AAAAAAATGTTTGTTCACATTTTGACAATTTAATGTGTAAATTTTATTTGAATTAAAAATTATTATTATTCACTGGCAAAACGATAATATAATTTTATTTGTTTATTATTATTATAATTATTATTATAATTGTTTGTCAATTATTATTAATTATTAATTATTTATTATTATTACGTATTTGAAATCATGATTATGCTTTTGGGTATGTTGCATACCATTACGTTTATTTAACATTATAAAATAAACTTATCATTTATATAGGGAAATGTTTTCGGCTTTAAGTAATTTTTTTTTTTTTGCTTTTTATTTTTAAGTATATTTTTTTTTTATATATAATTTTTTTTTTGTTTGCATTAATATTATTATTATTAATAATTAATATGGCATTGACGGAACTATTGTAATTAGTTTTCGTCTTAGCAAAAAATTGATTTAAGCATTGGCATATAAAAACAAATTACAGCAAAAACATAAAAAAAAAAAACATACAATAAAACAAAACAAGACAGAAAAAAATTATTGGAAGTTTCAATTTTTTTTTTTCTCTTTTTTCGATTAATTACAATATTAAAAAACAAAAAGTGAAGATAGAGCTGGCTACAGTTAAACAATAAGTTGCAATAAATACATAGATAGACATACACATAGACATTGGACATAGGACATAGGACATATATATATATATATATGTGTGTATGTGTAGTACAAATTGTACGTTTTCTAGCTAGTTTTCTCTATGGATTATAATATAGCTGTAAATATACATAGATATATATATAAAGTGGCATATATATGTATTGTTATATCTGTAAGATTCGTAAACATAGTTAAACGTGTAGCTAGTTATACCATACTATATATATATATATATATAATATTTATATATATTATAATATAATTCTACAGCAGTCGCAAATAAATTTTACGTTGCCATTGTCAATGGGCCAATGCCAACGTCACGGGGTTTCATTTATTTTTTTTCTTTATATATATATATATTTTTTTTTTTTGACTATCTGACTATTTGACTATCAAATATCGCTCATTATACATTGGTTATATATACGTATATATATATATGTATATCTGTTAAATCTGCAAAACCTTTCTACGATTCAGCGTTTGGCTTTTCGTTAGCACTACTTAATAAGCAAAATTATCGCTATACTAATTATGTAGATCAAGTGATGCATTAATATTACAGTGTGTGTGTGTGTGTGTATATGTCTGTACACAGTGAGTCACAAGTTTGCTTGTCTATATAAATAATTATTTTTAATAATAATTAAAACAAAGTCAAATGAAATAAAATTAATATAAAAATTTGTTTGAAATTTTTTAGGCTGCACTGTCTATCAAATAGACAGCGATACAATAACAAAATTGTAGAACTGTAAAATTTAAAAAAATTGTATTAAAAATTATTTAAAGCATTTTTGTTGGTTTGACAAAGCAAACAAAAACATTTGTGAGACACTGTGCCACAGTCATTGAACTTTGCATGTGTGTGTGAATTACTACTACTACTATATGCACATACATATACATGCGTATGTATGTATGTTTGTAATGTAATGTAATGTAAATGTAATGTAGATGTAATGTAAATGTAATGTAAATGTAATGTAGATGTAATGTAAATGTAATGTAATGTAAATGTAATGTAAATGTAATGTAATGTAATGTAAATGTAAATGTAATGTAATGTAAATGTAATGTAATGTAATTGTAATGTAATTGTAATGTAAATGTAATGTAAATGTAATGTAAATGTAATGTAAATGTAATGTAAATGTAATGTAATTGTAAGTATGTATAACATTTTTAGAAATAGATCTTAAACAACTATTTACTATGTAAAACTTTACGTATTTAAGTTATCAACTTTTTTTTTATATTTTATTTTATTTTATTTTTTATTTTATTTTTTTTCCCATTTTTTTTTTTTTTGTTTTTTCTGTTTTTTTCGCATTACACAGAAGAGTCGAAAAAAACGCCAAATTCAAGGCATCAAGCGACGACACAATGTTTTTTTATTGATGATGGCGATACGTTGGTGGTTTTGCTGACTTGGCTGGCTGGTTGCTTGCTTGCTTGGTGGTTGGTATTTTGGTGGTGATTATAATTCTGCTACAAACTTCTTGCTGTTTGTGATTATACTTGAATTCATAGTGGCGATATTTATACGTATAAAATGGCATATGGATGATAATGATGATGTTGCTGATGTTGTTTTTGGGCTGCTTAAGAATTAACCTTACTAACAGCTTTAAGCAGATCATGATTGCTCTTATCAAGTGCACTCATCATACCCAAATTACCACCAAGACCAGCACCAAGACCAGCACCAAGACCAGCACCAAGACCAGGACCAATGCCACCACCAACACCAACACCAATGCCACCACCAACACCCATGCCCAATCCAAGTTTGAGATCATTTTGACCGACAACGGAGTGATGCAAATGGCCCGGATTATGTGCTATGATCGAATGATGATCTTGTTGTTGTTGTTGTTGTTGTTGCTGTTGTTGATGCTGTTGTTGTTGTTGCTGTTGTTGTTGCTGCTGTTGTTGTTGCTGCTGTTGCTGTTGTTGTTGCTGTTGCACTTGTTTATTCTGCTGGGCGGATTTCATTGTCTCCTGAGCCTTCATTTTTTCTTGCTCCTCACGATCACGTCGTGCCTGTAAAATGAAGAAAAAAACAAAACAAAACAAAGAAAAAAATGTTAATAATATTAGAAAGAGATAAGCGAGAAATGTAAGAGAGAGAGAAACAACTTGTCTGTCTTTCTCTCACATGACTAAGACATGAGATGCAAATGCATTTTAATATTGATCCGATATGCAAATCAATTTCAAATTTTAAATTGAAATTTACCTGCTCGTTGATCTCCTTAACGGCACGCAACTCCTTCTTCAATTTCATGCGACGATTTTGAAACCAGATTTTTATCTGACGCTCGGTTAGGCAGAGTGCGTGCGCAATTTCAATGCGTCGTCGTCGCGTTAAATAATGATTAAAATGAAATTCTTTTTCCAGTTCCAATGTTTGGAAGCGCGTATATGTCTGACGACCACGTCGACGTGGGCAACCATTGGGGCCTGTAAGACAGAGAGAGAGAGAGAGAAAAGCACAAAGAGTTAGTCATAATTTTTTGTCAGGCAAAAAAAAAATTTGTTGCTTGCCATTTTTGGCAACTTTTAACGAGCTGTGAAGTTTGCTGTCTGACAGCAAAAAATGAAATTTTCAGGCTGCATAACACATGTCTCCTTGTCATTTGTATGATAAAGGAGTGTTGCGCTGGGGGCCGAGGCGGGACTTTGCAAAGACAAAGAGCAAGTTTTGCTAGTGGGATGGGGGAAAGAATAAACAACAGCTCAAAATAAGTAAGAAAAGGGAAATGTGCAGCAAACTGTATTGAGAAAGTGAATGCACTCAAAATTGTCTATAGCAAAATAATAATAAATAAAAATACAAACAGTTTTCTTGTAAGCAGACAATTTCAGCACTGACGTCAGCAACAGCAACAGCAGCAGCATCGCCACACAGTGCGAGTCAAATCGCGGCAGGACATCAGCTCCCTGGGGGTCTACCGCCGGCTGGCCGTGTTCTGTCTTTGATTCTTTTTGATTTCAAACAGCGGATAGCACGGCGTGCAAAAGGGTAAAAACAGCAACGGCAGCAACTTTCTTAGCAGCAGCAGCTCCCGCTGCGGTGTACAACTAGCAACTAGCAACAATTTTTATCTACTTGTTGTTGCCTTTTGCCTTTTGCAATTTCTTTTACTTTTTTCTATTTTCTTTTCTTTTTTTTTTTGTTTCTGTTTATTTTCTTTTCATATTTTTTTTTTTTTTAACAATTTTCCACGCTACCTGTGCAAATTTTTTACGCGACGGTGCGTAGGTGATGCAAGCGTAAAGCTAAAAATCAGCAGATAACTGAGCAGTGCGGAATGCGACTGCGACTGCGACTGTTGCTGCTGCTGCGTATGTTTATGTTTCGGAAATCAAAAATTTCGCTATCTGCAAATTGCAGGCCCGACCTAACTTTTCCCGCTTGCTGTTTTATGACCAACCTTTCGTTTTTTTTTTTCATTTTTTTTTCCTTTCTTTCTTTTCTTTTTTATGTTAAAGGTTTTCACGTCATTGCAAATTTTTTATGGTTTTTGACAAGTTGCAAAAAGTTGCCGACAACAAAACAAGGGACACATTTTTGCGTAATATTTTGAAAGGTGCATTTCTTTCAAATTTCCACGGCAGTTGTAAATCAACAAAAACTACTTTTTTTTTTCTTCTTTTTTCTAATGCATTTTTTTCTTGTATTTTTTTTTTGCTGCAGAAAAATTTTAAAAAATGTTTGCTAATTGAATTTAATATGTCGAAAGTAATCTGTATAATTTAAAATTTAAGATTTTATAGTTCTCTGTTAATGCAATTAAGTTACGAGGATTATTTAATTCAAGTATATAGAAAAGCAATGAACATAAAAAACATACAAACAAACAAACAAACATATACCTAAACTAGAGGCGAGGCACTTTTGTCCAGCCAGCAAACAATTTAAATTGTAATCAACCCCCAAGTGGAGCTGCTATAGTTAGCTGCTGCAGTTAGTGCCTTGGAGATTGTAGTTTGTAGGAGGGGTTGAGTTAAGGCAGACAGGACCCAGAAATGCCAAACTAATCTAAATTATTTACACGCTACAACGAGCAGCTACAATTCGTCCCATAAATCACGACTCCCAGGACACACGCGCCCCTAAAAGAGATTTACGACCCGCTTGCAATGGCCGTGCACAGGTGCGAGTGAGATAGCTGCATTTTGCTAACATACAGGAGTGCTGGAATCCAATATGGCTGCCGCAGCGTCTGTTTCAGACAGGTAGACCGACACACTCATACACACACACAGGCAAAACGAACGCTCTCTCACAATGAGCGGCAAACGTTGTCATGGCAACTACGGATAAACTCAACATTTTTCTGCTGCTGCCCAGAGAGACGTCAACGTTAGCGTTGTCATTGCTGTCGCTGCTATCGTTTTTGGTGGTGAGTGAATAGAGAGAGAGAGAGAGAGAGAATATTGAGCGCTAAGCGTTGAGTGGTGAGTGGTGGTGAGTCGACGCAGTATTGAGCGAGTTAAATGAAACCGGAATTTGTTGAGAGCAGAGCACAAAGTTTGAGCTAAATTGTGTTAACATGACAAAAGAGACAAATAACATACAAAAAGAGCTAAATCTTTGAATATGTGCAAAAGACTCAAAACTCGAGACTTATTGATTTTTCATTCTAACCCGATGGCAGATTTCTGTAATGGCCGTCAATGTATGAAATGTCTTGTCTCTCAACCCCGGAACTGCAGGAATGCACTCAATGCAGTCTATGCAGTCTATACTCATGCAGCGATTCATAATGATCGAAATGAGCTTTTAGAGGTAAATAAAAAAAAACGAGTAGAAAATAAATTTATATAATAATTGTTATTATTTTTTTTTATGAACAATTAAATTATTATAAAAAAAAAATTTTATTAATAATTTGCATTATTAATTTTCATTGATTGAATATGCAATGAATTTGCTTTATTAATTTCTCACGTTTATTTCTTCATTTTTTTTATTTTTGCATTTTTTTTTTTGTTTTTGCTAAATTCCAAATAATTTTCAAATTGATTTCAATTTATGTATGTGAAGTTTTTCATATGAGTTACATCCCCGTTTTATAGATAAAATTCAATGAATTTATAGTGCATTTAATTACTAACTTGTTGTTGTTGTTGTTGTTGTACAAATCAAGTTTACGCTCTGTACGTGAATGTACGAACGTCTGAATAAACCGGTTTATTGCACAATTCCGTGCAAAATCAATTTTCATTTTCCAATTAAAAATCAATTAGTGCGCCATAAAAAAAAAAATAACGTTGAACGTTGCAATTGTGACTGACGATGCGGCTGTTCTTGATCAATAAATTTTCAAAAAAAAAAAAAAAAAATTAATTGATTTAACTGAAGCTACATGCAACTCTTTCTCTTTGCCCAATAGCCATTGATTATAGCCATTAATATGCACGATAAAACTATGTTTAATATTTGATTAAATAATTTAAATTAATTTATTAATATTATAATAAAAAATAAAAAAAAACATAACATGTGAAAGGTAAGAGAGTAAAACAGAGACAATGTTGCATGGAATGGTCTATAACAATGACATTAACAATAAACAATTAAAATATATATTCATAATCATAAACGTAATTGTTCAATAAACAGCGACGCGTATAAACAAGCCCCAAATCAAACAAGACGAAAGACGAAAAAAACAAAACTGAAACTTATGATGACATTAAAATCATAAAAACAATTCAAAGCGTACAATAAAGATACACAAACACACACAGAGAGAGTGAAAGAGAGACAGAGAGAGAGATACAAATATGGCAGACAATTTGACGTTGAAAGCAAGCGTCATAGTTTCATATAAACGAAAAGTGTTACTGTAAATATGTACAAAATATTATTTTGTGCACTGTGCCAGAAAACTCTTTAACCATAGCTACATATGTATCTAGATACATTTGATGTCCATGGGGACAGCAATGGCAACAACAACAACAACAACAACAACAACAACAACAACAACAACAACAACAACAACAACAACAACAAGAACGGCAACATCAACTGTTTCGTTTGTTTATCAAGCGACACACCAACAATTTTGTATTGTACAATAAACAAACATTTTTTTTTTTTTTTTGTTTCTATTTCTCACAGTGCTTCGCATTTTGTTTCGATAAATAATAAACAAATTTACATATCATTTGACACAAACTTTGAAACATTGTTGCGGCTTCTATTGCTGCTGCTGTTGCTGTTGTTGCTGTTGTCGCTTTAACTGCCGTTATTGTTGCTGTTGCTGTTTTGTAATTAATTTGAAATCATTTGCATGTTTGAATACATAGAAATTTTAATGATTTTTGCTGTTTCGTTTTTTTTTTTTTTTTTTGACAATTGCTAAATGTTTGTTATCTTTTTGTCGCTCAACATTTTTTTTTAAAGCAAAATTCAAGATTTTTTTTATATTTGTTTTCTCTGCATTCGTAGAACTCTCTCTGCGTGTTATCAAGTTACACAACATTTTTGAGAATTTGCAGATGCTGCATTTGTTGCATGAAAATAAAATCAAATTTTTGGCAATTTTAGCTGCATTGTAAGAAAAGTTGTGCAAAGAAAATTATTAAAAAAAAATTATAAAAATCATTTAAAAAAAATATTATAAATTTTTAAATGCAAGAGAAAGAAAATTTAGAAATTTAATCATTTTAAAAAAAATATTTGTGTAATATTTTTACTTGAATTTGGAACTTGAAAAAAAATTAAAAAAAATAAAATAAACCGATAAAATTTACAAATAAAAAATTGTTCAATTTTCAGCAATAATTTAACGTTGAATCAAAGTGCATAAAAATTAATTTTAAATGCGAAATAAAAATTAAAGAATTGATCAAATTTATAAAAATATATGTGTAATATTTTTACTTGAATTTAAAACTTGAAAAAAAAATATAACAAAATTCAGAAAACAAAATAAAATTTACAGATAAAAATATGCTCAATTTTTCCAGCAATAATTCAACATTGAATTAAAGCGCATAAAAAATAATTTTAAATGCTAAAAGAAATTAAACAAATTTATAAAATTATTTGTGTAAGATTTTTAATTGAATTTTAACTTGAAAAAAGGATAAAATTTACAGATAAAAGAATCAATTTTTCAGCAATAATTCAACATTGAATTAAGGTGCATAAAAAATACTTTTAAATGCCAAATGATAATTAAAGAATTCAATAAATTTATAAAAATATTTGTGTAATATTTTTATTTGAATTTAATGTTTGAAAAAATATAACAAAATTCAGAAAACAAAATAAAATTTACAAATTTGTCAACATTGAATTAAAGCGCATAAAAAATAATTTTAAATGCTAAAAGAAATTTAGTAAATTTATAAAAATATGTTTGCAATATTTTTAGTTGAAGAAAAACCTGATAAAATTTACAGATAAATTTTTTTTAGTTGAATTTAAAACGTGAAGGAAAAACTGATGAAATTTACAGATAAAAATTTGCTCAATTTTTTCAGCAATAATTCAACATTGAATTAAAGCGCATAAAAAAATAATTTTAAATGCTAAAAGAAATTAAATAAATTTATAAAAATATGTTTGCAATATTTTTAGTTGAAGAAAAAACTGATAAAATTTACAGATAAAATTTTTTTTAGTTGAATTTAAAACGTGAAGAAAAAACTGATGAAATTTACAGATAAAAATTTTCTCAATTTTCTAGCAATAATTTAACATTGAATTAAAGCGCATAAAATATAATTTCAAATATCAAATGAAAATATTTAAAGCCTTTTTATTGTTTCTGTAAACATAAATTAGAATTTTTTAGTTGCAGTTTATAGAAATGTAGATATAATAATATATCTTTGCTTTTGTTTTACTACCTGATTTTGTTAGCATTAAAAGAAAAATGTTGAAAAAAATCGAAAAAAAAAATTTCAAGAAGTTTGTGAAAGAAAATTGTAAATTGTTCAATCAGCATCAACACTTTCCTTTGGAAATTTCACTCTTCAATATGTGTATGTGTGTGTGTATGTGTGTGTGTGTGTGTGTGTGTTAGTGTATGTGGCATGGCGTAGTATGTTCGTATGTTTTATGCTGATTTGTTTATAAGTATTTGGTATGCATTTTCGAAACGAACTTCCCGGATGGCATGTTGAAAGATATATAAACAAACACTAGACATTCAAATATGCTACACACACACACACACACATATAGACACATACACATATACAAATGCTTAAAATGAAACAATGCGTGCCTAAATTTTGATGCCTCAACAAAATTTCTTTGGCTCCAAGTTGGCTCCAACATCAACCGTCAGCCGTTAGCCATCAGCCGCCATTTTTGTAGTCGATCTTTTGCGTATTTAGCACAAATTGCAATGTTCTTTTGGTAGAATGCACGACACAAAATGTCTTCCCTCGGGGGACTAGCCATAGTCATATATATACACAGGGATATGCAAATCGCGCACAGGACTAATTAAACTTTCAAAGAAAAGCCGCTTAGAGTTTTACCAAGCAGCAGCAGCAACAGCAGCAGCTACACTTCGGGCAACATCTGGCATCTTTTGTTTGGCTTTTAGCGAGTTCGAGTTTGTAGCACAAAAAGACAGTGCCACAAAATGTTGGGCGGGGCAGGTAAGCGCTGCCATTAACTTGCCAGAGGGGTGAGCATTAAAAGAAGACAGCAAGAGTGTGAGTGAGAGAGCAGTAGCTGGCAGCAGAAAGTGCTGCGACTGCAAATAATTTATGTTTATTAAATTTATTTAAATTTAATCAGACGCGCAGCGATGTGAAAAGCAAAGCCAAGCATCAAGGGGAGAGCGATGTATGTATAATAATACTTGGCATAGTGGGTGGAGTGGAGTGTATGGCAAGCAAAGAAAACATGGAAAAGGTAAAAGCAAAGAAAATTTGAGGTGGTGGCGGAATGATAGAGAGAGATAGAGATAGAGAGGGGGGCTGCTGCTGAAGGGATGCTTTTTGTGCAATTTATGTGCAATGCGTTGCCAATGTTGCGCTGCTTCTTCTTCCTTGCTATCTGCCTTGCCACGCCCCAGGTGCCCCCAACCCCTAAGCAGCAGCAGCAACGCAGCAGCAGCAGACATTGAGTTAGAGAGGTAAAAGCAGCGGCATAAATTGCTAATTGTGTGCTTAATCTTGACAGAAAGAGATAGCAATAGACAAATAGAGAGAGAGAGAGAGATGGAGGAAGTTTTGCTGCTTAAACATTTGGCAACATTAAAGGCGTTCGCTCCGCTGGGATTAATATATTCTCATCAAATATTTCGCGCCATTATTGGAATTGCTTCTCATTCTTCTTGTTGTTGCTGTTGTTGCTGCTGCTAAATTTAACTGACAGTTAGAGCGTATAATTTGCTAGAAAGCATAGAACATTACATGCTACAAAGTGTTGAGCGCGTAGAGTGAGAGATGCGTGGGTGCGGGTGTAGGCATAGGCAAAGTTTCAGTTTATTTAAACACAAATTAAGTTGGAAAATTGAGTCAAAGACATAGAAACAATGCACAGTATAAACTACTTAAAGGCAAATAGCAAAAGGTGTGCGACAGAGAGAGAGAGAGAGAGAGATAGGTACAGTCATAGACGGAGAGCATGCAATAATTGTTAATATCAAGACTTAATATATACAGAAAAATAGCAAAGAGTTCTTAGCTGTGTTATGAACATTCTGTGAGTAGGCGTTGAGGCGTGGCAAACTAATGACATTAACATTTGCATAACTTTCAATAACAATTTCAGTGAATTTTAATTTGTTTTAAGTTTCTTTTTTTATCGATTAATAATTATTTTTATTATTTTTATATTATTTTTTATAATTATTATTATTTTTATTTTATTTATTTACTATTTTTTATTTATTTTTTTAGTATTATTTTTATTATTTTCATTTAATTTTATTTATTATTTTTATTATTCTTATTATTCTTATTATTTTTATTATTTTTATTATTTTTATTATTTTTATTATTTTTATTATTTTTATTATTTTTATTATTTTTATTATTTTTATTATTTTTATTATTCTTATTATTTTTATTATTTTTATTATTCTTATTACATATTTTTATTATTTTTATTATTTTTATTATTTTTATTATTCTTATTATTTTTATTATTTTTTATCTTTAAAATGTTTATTAATTTATTTAATAATTTATTATATTTATATTATTATTATTTTCTTTATTCTTATTATTTGTTCATTTATTTAATTATTATTTTTATTGTTTTCTATTTTATTTATTATTTCCATTATTTTTTTTAAATTTTATTAATTTTTTATATTATTATTTTCTTTAATTTTATTATTTTTATTGGTTTTATTATTTTTTATTAATTTTATTATTTTTTTTATTATTTTAATTTTATTTATTTATTTTCTATTTTCTTTATTTTTATTGATTTATTTAATTATTATTTAATTTTAATATTATTTTTATTATTTTCATTATTCTTATAATTTATAAATTTATTTAATTATTATTTTTATTGTTTTTTTTTTATTTTATTTATTATTTTTATAATTTTTGTTAATTTTTAATATTGTATTATTTTATTATATTATTTTTTTTTATTATTTTTTATTGTTTTTATTATTTTTATTTAAATTTTATGTTACTATTTTTATTATCTACTTATTTTTATTGTCTATTTATTTTTATTATTTTTTAAAATCTTATTATTTTTATTAGTATTTTTATAATTTGTATTATTTTTATTATATTTGTTTTTTTTTTCATTTTTTTTATTTTATTAATTATTATTATTTTTATTTTATTTATTGTTTTTATAATTTATGTTATTATATACTATTTTTTTTAAATTTTATTATTTATATTATTTTTTAAAATTTTATTATTTTTATTATTTTTTTAAATTTTATTATTTGCATTATTTTTTAAAATATTATTATTTTTTTACTTTTATTATTTTCAATATTTTTTTTTTATTATTTTTATTTTAATTTTTTTTTATTATTTTTTTACATTTATTATTTTAATTTTTTTTTTATTATTTTTTTACATTTAATATTTTCAATATTTTTTTTATTATTTTTTATTAATCTTATTCTAATTATTTTTATTATTTTTTTTTTTATTTAAAATTTTTTTTATTATTTATTTATTTAATTATTATGTTTTATTTTAATTTGCTTATTTAATTTCATAGTCAGTTTATACAATTTCTTTTGCTTTTATTTTCAGTTTTCATTAAATAAAACAAAAAAAATTCAACATGATAATGCGAATGTGATCAGCAAAACCTCAGAGTTGTGTCTAGTAGCCCCAAACACACACACACACACACACAGACAATATATATATATATATATATATATATATACACATGTGTGTAGAACGACGTAACATGGCAACAGTAACAGTTAAATGGCGCAAGTAAGCAAGCAAGCAAGCAAGTAAGCAGGAGTGAAAGAGAGCGAGTATAACAGCGCATAACGACAGAGAGACACACGAAGCAGAAGTAGCAGCAGTAGCAGCAGGAGCAAAGAAATGGCAGCCATTAGAGCCATTCACCCTTACTGTCTTTATGGCATTTTTAATCTTGTGGGTGGTTGTCCGCCACCCACAATCCACAGCTCACACACACACATACACACACACACACAAAGAGAGAGCCTCATGTTTTCCCAGTTTTAGCAATGAGCCACAGACGCTGCCAGAAACAGCGTCACATCTGAAAACAATCTGAGGATGAGTAGCAGCTACAGAGGTGGAAGTAGATGTTGGAAGTGAAGGCAAAGGCAGTGGCAGAGGCATGAGTAAAATAAAGTTGGAATTTTTTACACGCACTGCAAACACGAGGGTGTGATAAGACAAAATACTCGCCATAAATGTGAAAAATATATGGCCAGAAGTTAAAAGGGAAAACGGAAGAAAAACCGAAATACACAAAAACGAAAAAAAAAAATAGCACAGCAAAAAAAAAAAGAAGAAGAAGAGAGAGAGAGAAACCTTTGGCAAAAGTGGCAAGAAAATCAGAGGGCGACTAGCATCGTATGTTGCGCTACCTACTACTACAATCCCCACATGCCACTCCCTTCGCAGCGCCTGCCACTCTACGCTTCTGCAGAACTTCCTAAAAGTTTCGATAAATTTTTTTTTTGCTATGTGCTTGGCTCAGGTCTAGCTGTTGGGCGTGGAGGAAGGAGAGGGAGAAGGGGCTATGACTATGGCAACTAATTTGGGGCAGGCAAGCTGGCAGGCAGGCAGGCAGCTGGACAACAACTACTGAAGCATTTGTAACGATGGCCTATAAATGGCATTAGGCGTCTAGAATTGGTAATCCGCAAGATTTTTGCCAACGACCGATGCTGCTGTGTCTGTGTGTGTTTGACAGCTGTCGTTATAGTCGTTACTGTTGTTGTTGTTGTTACTGTGCTTGTTGTTGTTATTGTTGTAGCCGCAACTTCCGGCCACGCGTCGCCAAAACTGACCGCAAAAACTTGAACACTCTCCTGTGTATGTTTTCACTGTGAATATTCATTCAATGTGTATTGCGCGCTATATATATATTTCTTTCTCTCTCTCCCTGTCTCTCTCTCTCTTTCTATCTCTTTCAGTTTGTGTGTATTTGTTGCTGCTTCAATTTAATTGCAAATGAAAGGCGTTTAATGCGCGACAGTTTGCGATTAAAATCGCTGCGAATCGACGCGACAATCAACAACAAATTCAATGATGACAAAACGCTAAAATTTTGCTGCGCATGTATGTGCATGTGTGTGCATGTGTGTACATGTGTGCTTATGTAGTTGTTACTTGCTCGGAGGTCATCAACACTTTTTGGAGTCTTTGTCTGGCAAATGACAAAAAAAAAAACGAGAGCAAAAAAAAAAAATTATAAGAATAAAAGCAAAAGACGCAGCAGACGCAGCAGACTGATGAAGAGTAAGAAGAAAAAAAAAAAGGTTCAGCAGCAACAGCAGCAAGAGCAGCAGCAGCAGCAGCATGAGCAGCAGCGGCATGAGCAGCAGCAGCAGCAAGAGCAGCAGCATGAGCAGCAGCAAGAGCAGCAGCATGAGCAGCAGCAAGAGCAGCAGCAAGAGCAGCGGCATGAGCAGCAGCAGCAGCAAGAGCAGCAGCAAGAGCAGCAGCAGTGACTGCAATTGGCCTCGTCTTGCCCTTTAGACGCCTCATTGGCTTACGTTAAAGGCGACAGAAAAAAACGAAATGAAACTGAATTGAAATTGAAATTGATTGCCTTCATTTGTTGTTGTTGTTGTTGCTATTGTTGCTGTTGCCAAGTTCATTTTGTGCGTTCTATGAACCTTGGCAACATTATATCGAATTTTATTGAAAACACATATAAATTGCGCCAACTGCTTTCAAGTGAGAAAAAAACCAAAAAAAAAACAGAGCACAGCCTCGAGTTTTCCCATTGCGTTAACGGCCCAATGCACACGACAAAAACGACGACAACGTCTGGAGAGCAAAGTACACTTTCCGCACAACAAACACACAGAGAGAGTGAGAGAGAGAGAGAGAGTGAGTGAAAGAGATAGAAAACATTTACACTTTGGTAAAAAAAAACAAACAAAAAAAAAAAGAAAAAAAATTTCTATTTCAACGAGCAAGCAAGTTTTGAGGCAGATGTCGGCCATAACTTAAGTTGCGTGGGCTGCGCATTGACTGTCGATGTCGATGTCGATGTCAATGTCTACGTCTGACGGCGGCTTGAAACGATGACGTATTAAAATGCCATTGCCGTGTATAGCTACTAGGGAGACAACAGTTGAAAGAGGGGGAGCTGCCACTCACTGCCTCTCTCACTCTCTCTCACTCTCTCTCTCTGTGACATTTAAATTCATATAAAAATGCATAGATCGATCGATCGATTGAACGAACGGTGCTGCGGGTTCTATATTTACTTAAATCGTGCGCATAACTCATGCTTAGCCTCTAGACTTATTTCAATATATATTGCCTCTTGCCACATTCCACATGCAACTATATTCCATTCATAGAGGGATTCATAGCACGACTATTTCAATATATACATATATATCAATATGCACGATTTTGACATCCCGCGGCGCATAATGCTCGTAATTTCATTATTCAGAGACAAAGTCAAAAGTTGAGTCTTTCCTGTCTACGTTTAAGGTGTGGTCCTTTTACTAAGGCTACGGCTAAGGCTAAGGCTAAGTCTAAGGCATAGTCACCCACACACACACAGACACACACAGACAAGTCAAACAAAAGACAGTCAAAAAAAAAAAAAATATTGATAGCTAGCTGATTGGCTGCCTTGAAGTCGACGGTCGCAGAGACCACAAACAACGATGGCAACGGCAACGTTGACTGCGACTGCGACTTGTTACCCATTTTCTCATTTTCCACAATGTCTACGTTAACTGACAGAACTTGATTAATGACTTTTAGGCTAGCATTTGTATGTGTGCGTGTGTGTGTGAGACGCATATAAAATGGAGGCTGCAAACCTTTTGTTAGCGACAAGTTTTATGCCCCTTGCAGATTATACAATAAAACACAAGCTCAAATTTCATATACACTATAATTTATATATATAATAATGTGTGTCTGTGTGTGTGTGTTGCTTTATTTTTGTAATATTTTTTTTTTTCAACGAAAGTGCGCTGAGAATGGCTTCATTAATGTACAGCGAAAAAAAAGTTGCAGCACTTCTTTTTTTTTTTCTTCTTGTTTTTTTTTGCTGCTTTACAAGAGAATAAACGAGTTTGCTTGTTGAGAATTTGTACAAAATATTTTAACCGGTTACTATGTCTCTCTCTCTCTCTGCCCTCTCTCTCTATATCAATGTGAAAGTCAAACAAAAAAAAAATATATTTTGCAGCGCATATACACATTCACATAAATATTTCAAGACAATTAGAAATATAACAAAAGAGAAATATCAAAATTTATTTAGATATATAAATATATATAAATACATATATATATATATATATCTGTATAGTATATAAAATATTTGTTGCGCATAAGCAGCTAAATTTATGTTCAACATTATTTATTTTCACTGTCATAATTCATTTTTAGTATGCTCAACATTTTCAATAACATTTATGCAAGAATATATATATATATTTTTTATTTAATATTATTTATGCATAAAGTTATAAATCACTTTATCTACAAATTTATCATTTGCTGTTTTTTTTTTTTTTTATTTAGTTTTTTGAATATTAATATCAAAAAATTAAACTTTTAGTTTTTTTTTTTAATATTTAAATTAATGTTATTCTCATATTTTTTAAATTTTCTTTTTATTTTAGTTTATTTTTTTTTTGATATTATTTAAATAATATTAAAAAAACAGTCTGTAAAATATTGTTTTTTTTTTTTTTTCTTAAGTAATATTAATGCACATGTATTTCCATCTACTTTCTCTGGGGTATTTTTCTTTTATATATTAAATTTTATTTTTTTTGTGTATTTTAATTAATGTTTTACTAAAAGTTGACGTTTTTTTTTTGTTATTATATATTTAAATAATATTAAAAAAAAACAGTCCGTAAAATATTGATTTTTTTTTTTAAGTAATATCAATGCACATATACTTTCATATACTTTCCCAGGGGTATTTTTTTATATATTGACTTTTATTTTTTGTATATTTTTATTAATGTTGCACTAAAATTTGACAATTTTTTTTTTATTTTTTATTTTTTTTTTGTTAATATGTATTTAAATAATATAAAAAAAATAATCCGTAGAATTTTATAATTTTTTTTAAATAATATAAATACATATATTTCATATACTATCCCTGCGCTATATTTCTTTTATATATTATTTTTTTTCTATATTTTAATTAATGTTGTACTAAAAGTTGACGATTTATTTTTTTATTTTTTATTTGTTTTTTATTAATATGTATTTAAATAATATAAAAAAAAAATTATCCGTAAAATGTTGTTATTTTATTATTTAAGTAATATCAAAGCACATATACTTTCATATACTTTCCCAGGGGTATTTTTTTTTTATATATTGACTTTTATTTTTTGTATATTTTTATTAATGTACTAAAAGTTGACGATTTATTTTTTTATTATTTATTTTTTTGTTAAAATGTATATAAATAATATAAAAAAAAATTAATCCGTTAAATTTTAATTCGTAACATTCTGTTATTTTCCCTATATTCTACACTTTCCCTGGTCTATATTTCTTTTATATATTAATTTTTATTTTTTTGTATATTTTTTTTTTTTATTTTCGTGAATATGTATAATAATATAAATAATAATAATACAAAAAAAAAATCCCTATGACTCTGTTATTTCTGTTAAAGAAATATCAATACACATATACTTCCATATATTTTCCCTGGTCTATATTTCTTTTATACATATATTAATTTTTATTTTTTTGTATATTTTTTTTACGAATTTTTTTTTCGTGAATAATATATAAAAAAATAATATATAAAAAAAATAATAACTAAAATGCTGTTAATTTTTTTTTAAAGCAATATCATTACGCATTTACTATTTCCCGCTGAACTATATATTATTATATTATTTCCTATGTTGAGCAAGCAGAAAAATATTTGAAAAATTTTTCATTTCATTTTCTATAAAAAATTATAAATAAAATTATGAATCAATAACTATATATATCGATTTCTATATCTATATATAAGTTATAAATATAACATGAATCGATCAATATATAGAAGTATACAGCTTATTAATTTTCAATATAATTTATAATTACAAATTATACAAAAAAAAAAATATTCTTAAGTAGCGGCACATAAAAATCAATTGTCTTAAATAGAGAAAAAAATAAAAATAAAAGAAATATTTTCTTAATAAATGAAAATGAGTTTTTCAAGTGTTTTTTAAGGCGCACTTGGCGGCGATCATTGTAAACTGAACGTTTCAAACGTTTTTTTGATCAATTATGACTGATATTATACATTAGCTGCGCTCTCTAAGTCTATATGATTGTGTAGTATTTTTTTTTTTAGTATATGTAGTATATGCATATTAATATGTATATGGCTAATATTGTTAACGATAATGATAATGGGTAGCAATAATCACAACTCTCAGGCACACATAATAAAAGTTTATCTGCCAGATTAATGATAACAAAACTAAAACAATTGCAGAGAGTGCATTAAACTTGAAGGAGACGCTGGCGCGTATAATTCCGCAATGAAATTAATATTAATGACTACTTGCATTAATTAATGATGGCAACAGTAACAACAGCAACAATAACAGCAACAAAAGCAACAATAACAATAAGAAGAACAGTAAACAAAGTTAAAGCCCCCAAAATGGTGAACGTCACGCAGTGTGCGGAATGCGGAAAATGGCTGAGAAAATGGCTGTGACTGTGGCTGTTGCTGTGGAAATGCATTGAAGCACGCGAGGCGTGAAAAACTCAACACAAATACAAATACAAATAGAAACTAAAACAAACAAACAACATGAACAAAATGAAACACACAAACAAACAATAAAGAACAACAATTTAACTTAAATATAACTAGAAATAAAACTTTGAATGTGAAAAATTTTTTTACTCTTTAATTAAAATTAATGAAAATGCTAAAGTTCGCGTCGTGGCTTTTACATTTTTCTCACTGTGACAGACAGACCGACAGACAGACCGACCATGTGCGAAAAGCAGAAGGAAATAACATTTAAATGTATATGAAGCAGGCGGCAAAAGTTGTGTGTATATGAAAGAGAAAGGAAGTGTGTGTGTGAGAGAGAGAGATAGATATATAGATAGAGAGTGACAGTGGTGAAAACGTGTGTGCGATTTTTAATTTGATTTTTTTTTTTGTTTTTGTTGTTGTCTGCTGCAAGAATGTTAACATGTCTCTGCAAAAGAGCCATGGGGCAACATATAGCGCCACTAGTACTGTCTATGAGTCTGACTGTTTGACTGTCTGTCTGCCTGTGAAGCTGACTGCCTCTCCATCTTCCTCTATCTCTCTCTCTCTCTCTCTCTTACACGCTCAGCCATTTTGACCTGCGTCTATCAGACTCTGCTGCTCCTCTGCTACTGCATCTCCTTACTCTACTATCTGTCTCTGCTGTCTGTCTGTAATTCAAACCCTTTCGCCAATTTGCGCCACTTGGGCATTAAAACCGCAGATTAACAGCCGCACGGGGTAGTTAAAAACTCCACTGTGTCGCTGCTGCTGCTGCTCTTGCTCTTGCTGTTGTTGCCTTTTGCTTTTGCACTCGCAAACGTGTCATTTTGAATTTTCCATAGCCGTGGAAAGCAGCAACAACAAAAAAAGTAAAGGAGAGAAATGAAAAAAAAAAAAAAACAAAATATACGCCACAAAACGTGCCGATAACACAGTGTCGCACATTTACCCCGCCCAATAATCTACCTACAAACGCCTAACCCCCCTTCAACCCCTTCCACTTCCATGCATGCCCACAGTGCACATAACGCCAAAAATGAAACACGCCCTCAACACAACTTTGCAGGCGCAAGTGAGATAGAGATCATGTCATGTAAGTGTAAAAGAGAAGCAGACAGTGAGAGAGTGCTGGTAAATGTAAATACTAAACGAAGAAGAAGAAGGAGGACAAAAACAACAACAACAAGAAGAACAACAACAGCAAGAAGAGAAAATCGGAAATTAAACAAAAACCGAAACCAAAACGAAACGAAACGAAACGAAATGGAATTCGCTTATCGCGCCTCATAAATTAAACCCTTGCACAGCGCGTCCGTCCGGACACAGCGTACAGACAGCGCATGCAGTGACAGTGGATGAGCTGCTGCTGCTGCTGCTGTCGATGCTGTTGATGCTGTGCATATGAGTGTGTGAGACAGAGCATAGACAGTGCGTATGAGTTAGCTAGTGATAGACAGAGACAGAGCTAGTGATATGGACAGTAAGAGAGCAAAGATTCGATTTTTTGGGTGTTAAGCGTTTGTTGTTGGGGTCGTCAGGCCGCGGCCTGCTGCACTACACACACACACACACACAACCAATACTTTTATCAACAAGCAGCAGCGGCCAGTTATAGTTACAGTTTGAGATGCAACATTGGAAACTGCTGTCATTGACATTGGCAGACTGATCGAAATGTAATTGAAAAATTGAAACGAATGCATTGTCATAAATTGTGACAAAGCTTCAAGGCATTGGAATTGGAAATGGAATTGAGATGCGACAGTTGCAACTATAAAGCTAAAAAAAAAACAAAAATAAATTGTCACTCTATGATGTCAGTATGATGTTGATTCAATGCCGCCTTATGGCGACCCCCACCTCGACTCGAACACAACGCTACGCGACGCGATCCGACGCTTCGCTGAGTGAAACGCTTATCATGAGTTATGATAATGGCATGTTAAATTAATAAAAATAATGAATATTATTGTTTAGCGCGCTATTCGTCTTATCGCGGCAGCAAAAAGCAAAAGCAAAAAAAAGGTAAAGCAACAAATGAAATAAAACGACTGAAAAAATACACTAGACGCTGTATAGTCAAACGCACACATCACTATCTATTATAGTTAGATAACAATATACAATATATATATATATATAGTATATATAATAAATATATAATATAGACATATAATATCTGCATATGCACGACGAGACTTTTGCATAGATATTTTTTTTTTTTTATATATTATTCACTTTTATTTTTTTATTCATTTTTTTTTTTGTCTTTTAAACAATCAACATTTCTTATTGATTTTGTTATTTCACAAATAGTTTGCTTTGTATTTGAAAAAAATAATAAAGTTATAAAGAAATTCATGTTTCGGGTTTTTAAAACTTAATTTAGCGTGAACAAATTGTAGTTTTTAAGTTATTTTCATTATTAAAAAGCTTCACGTTTTTATTATTATTATTATAATTATTTTTTTTTTTATTATTTCATTATTGATTTTATATTATAATAAAATTGTCTGTCTTCGTAAGCGATTTGAAGCATTTCTTTCTTTCAGCAAACTATTTTAATTTTTAAATGCAATTTTTTTATTTTTAAAAATATTTGCAAATATTTACAACTTTACAAATATGTGTAATAAAAAATGTTATACAATTTTATTTTATATAACAAATTTTAAAGAAAAATTTGATAAATTTAAAAAAAAAAGTGCAAATAATTGTAAAATATTTGAAATAAAAATTGAAAAAAAAAAATTATTTTAAAATAATGTGCAAAATAATTTTTATAATTTTTTTTATGTATAAAAAAATTTAAAAGAAAATTTTGCTAATTGTAAAAAATTAAAATTAAAAATTAAAATTTTTAATTTTTTTTTTAAAATATTAGAAAATAAATTTAAAAAAAAACTTTTATATAAATTTGCTAATTGTAAAAAATTTTAAATTTTCAAAAATTTATTAAAAAAAAATATTTAAAAAAAAAATTTATCAGCATATTTAAAAACAAAACTTATCAAAATATTTTTTAAAAAAATTGTACGAAATTGGCAAAATAAAATTAAAAATTAATTGCAAAAAAAAAAATAAATAAAAATGATTATTAAAAACAAATTTAAAAAAAGTTAATAGGATTTTGTTTTTTTTTTTTGCACAGATAACAAACATAAATGTTGCAAGTGTTGCAACAGTGACTATTTGCTAAAATTGTTTACTCTACTTTTCATGACACGATTCCCAACAAAATTTTTGCCCATAATGAGGCAAGCAAACAAAACATAAAAAAAAAGTAGCAGAAAAACGAGTAGTAGAAGAAGAAGAAGAAGAACATGTTTGGAATGAAAATGAAAAGAAAAGCGAGTTAATTACTTGTCAAACAGCGACTGTTAGTGTTGTAAATTGCGCAAATGACACCAGCAACATATGCATAACATAGCATTGCATAGCACCCCCACAGCATATTGTATGATTTATTTACACAGCAAACAAAACGAAGATTGAGATGGTGATGACGATGGCCAAGACGATGGCGATCGCTTTAAGTTTTGTGACTATGACTCTGAGGCCAGACTGGAGCTGACTGCCACTGATGCAATGAAGTTTTAAACCTACTCGAATATCAAACGAACTGTGAAACTGAAATCGAAGCCATGGCACGTACATAAAAATTGACGCGTCATAGCACAGCACAGCACAGCACCGCACAGCAAAGAGTCTTGACTTCAATTCCAAAGTGAACTTCACTGCGATTTGTTTGTGCAGCGCCAATTAAACGGCGTGCCAATTACATGCCACAGGAGCTACTGCAGATAATCTCAGTCATAAGCCTGTGGGGAATGTATAACACAGTGGCGGGGCAAAAAAACCAAAGCTATGCGTGTATGCGAAATGTGGGCGTCACTGTAGACATAAGTCGAATGTGTCCAAGGCGCATTTAATTCCAATTAATGGCACCACTGGGCAAAAACTGTTGACGCAAATAACACTTACAGTATAACAACATTATGATGGCCGCACAGTGATAAACAAACAACAACGAAAAGTGTAACACAAAAAGAATGGAATAAAAACCAGGAAGCAATGTTATCATCGCTGGGCCCAAAATTTCATATCCTTGCAGTCTTGGAAGAAAACTTGTCAATTTTCAGACGATTGTTCCTATGGCAGCTATATGTTATAGTAGTCCGATTTAGACCAAATTAATATGAGACGTATATGTCGTGACTAAGCGTAAATTCTATAAGTTTCAGATAGATTACTTAACAAACAAAAATAATTTTCATACAAAAACTACATTAGGACCGCTTGTTTCTATGGCAGCTATATGATATAGTTGTCCGATTTAGACCAAATTTATATGAGATATGTAAGTGGCGACAAAGCGCAAATCCTGTAAGTTTCAGACAGATTACCTAACAAACAAAAATAATTTTCTTACAAAAACTTCATTTAGGACCACTTGTTTCTATGGCAGCTATATGATATAGTTGTCCGATCTAGACCAAATTTATATGAGATGTGTAAGTCGCGACTAAGCGCAAATACTGTTAGTTTCAAACAGATTACTTAACAAAATATACAGAATTTCATACAAAAACTTCATTTAGGACCGCTTGTTTCTATGGCAGCTATATGATATAGTAGTCCGATTTAGACCAAATTTATATGAAATGTGTAAGTGGCGACAAAGCACAAATCCTGTAAGTTTCAGACAGATTACCTAACAAACAAAAATAATTTTCATACAAAAACTTTATTTAGGACCACTTGTTTCTATGGCAGCTATATGTTATAGTTGTCCGATCTAGACCAAATTTATATGAGATGTGTAAGTCGTCACTAAACACAAGTGCTGTAAGTTTCAGCTATATAGCTTAATCAGCTAATAAAAAACAATAATTGGACTGATCGTTCCTATGATATAGGAGAACAATCCAGATCTGTTGGGCGACCCCTATGTGCCGTTACAAGCTCCTGTTCAAATAGAATACACAAGAGTATAAAAAAATGTTATAAAAATGAATAAAAAGTAGCTTTTCATTCTTTCCGAAATAATGAAATGATTTTATAGCCATTATTAAAGGTAAGCGAAGAACTCTATTTATAGATCTTAATATAGCTTGTAACTATGTATTTTGAACTCTAATATGCAACTAATTGAAGCAATCGGGCAACAAAATTGTTACGTGTTGCCCATTAAACTGAATCGAATGGCACAACAACAACAACATGAACATGAACATGAATAACAACAACAACATTGAGAGTCGTTAATCTTTTTATGACTCGCATTGTAGTATTAGAGAGTTATACGATCGTCTGATGTTTGAGTTGACGTTGAAATTGAAATTGTTTTTGCTACCTGTATTCATTTGATTTTTGATAGCTGCTGTTCTTCATTCAGACTTTTACGTTACTTATACGTTACTACCACGTTACGTTAGGTTTTTCTTCTTTTTTTTTTTTTGTATTTTTATGGACACTGAATCGTTGAACTAAGTAATTAAGTTGGTTTGGGGGTATTGCATGGGCAAGAACAACAAAAACAACAACAAAGGGGGAGCAGCAACATAAGCAACGATCAAAAAGTCAAAGAGTTTTGTTTCATGAGTTCAGTTTCGTTGCGGTTATTTCATATATCTATAGGTAGGTTACGATCTTACGATCGTTATGCGAGGCGCAAGACCATCCGTAAAATCGTAAATAGATCATAAAATGCTCGTAAAAGCAATTTAACGACAAACAACAATAACAACAACAACAATAGCAGTTATGGCTAACGATAAACGATTCATGATACTCACTGAAATTGAAATTGATCAATCGAAACGGCAAACAGAAAAAAAAAACAATTTTTAACTGAATTTCACAGTTCAGCTCAAACTTTTAGATCCATTAATTTTCTGTGGCTTACAAATTTGACGCCTCGCATTTTGTTTTTTTTTTTTTTTTGTGTTTTTTTTTTTGGCTACGTGCTGAATTTTAGTCGCTTGTTGAAAAGTAATTATTATACTGCACACAAACACAAAGGAATTGCCATTTTTTGGAGGAGAAGTATTGCTTGCCAAATACTTGAATACACAGTGAGCGCCAGCAAGTCTATCAAAAGTGATTTACGATCTTGCACGTACACTTGACTTGAATGCAATATTAGTTTTGATTTTTTTTTGCCTGTTCCCCAGCAACTTTCACAGTTTTCAATGCATTTGGCTGTTTGACAATTATTTGCCGGATGTTTGTCAAATTGCAAGCTGCAATAGAGAAAGAGAGAGAGAAAAAAAAGGGCACAGAGAACATTGGAAAATAAAAATTTTTAATAAACAAAAACGATCGCAACAGGATTTCGAAAGGACTCAAATAGAAAGCAATAGAAGAAGAAGAAAAAAAAAATTGTCGAAAATTTATGACAGGTCGCAAAAATTGCAATTGCAGTCAGCAATCAGCAGGAGCGTAGCGTTGAGTCATGTGACGAATGCAATGAATGTGAAGGGTTCAGCTGTCACTGTCAACTGCCAAGTCTTTGCTGAAGTCAAGAGTCACAAGACTCGCAGCACGCAGCAGGTAAATCTAGCTAGCAAAACATTTCAAGGACATTTTGGCATATAAAAAAAAAATATGAAAATTATTATGTAGGAAAAAAAGGCTAAAAGTAGCCGTTTTTTTTCTTTTTTTTCATAATTCATATTTATTTTTCAAGGGTTTTTTTGTTTTTTGCGCGGTACTTACCATTAAAATCGCCACAAACGACACGCTCAAATGGACTTCCCATCCAATCTGAAAAGAGACAAAAAAAAATATAATAATAATAATAATATTAGTTGCATGTCATAAAGGATTTAAGTGAAGGTTAAACATATATTTTCTATAATTTCTGTCTAATGTTTTTTTTTTTTTTGTACAGCCTTGAGTTTACATATGGCTAACAGAGAAACAGACATACATCAGATAAGCAAGTTTCAGTTTCCTTTCCCTTTTTTTTTTTTATTTATTTAACACTCGCATTCCAACGAAAACGAAGACTTTGCTTAACTAATTATGTTTTGCCAGTTACATTTTTTTTTCATGACAGTCTCTTGCATAAGCATATAACATTCACTAAGCGATCACTGCTTGCTATATATTTCTGTCTCTTTCTGCTGCTGTTGCTGCTGCTTCTTCTTTGCTCGCAAAACACTCAATCATGATATTTTCAACAAAGTTGTCAGCGCCATGGCATGAAGCAAACTGCAATTTCAATTTTCAATTTCAATTCCAATGTTCCTATGTCTCCTTCAATCTGCTCTGTCGCAGCGACCACCAACAAAGTGGCGGCCAGTGTGAACCAACAGTTGAGTAGCGGCTATAGTTAAAGTGGACCACGATGAAGACGACGACGATGAAGACGACGACAAAGCGACGCCTAATTAATAAGCAGATGAAGCGCTGCGCTCTCAACTTCTGCTTCTAGTTTCTAGTCTGTCGCATTTTTAATTAAAATACACAAATTTCTGTTTTTGCCCCGCTGTCGCATTTTATGAAAACTAGAGATAGCAGCATAAAAGAAAAAGAAAGAGATAGAGTGTATGACAGAGAGTATGTAGCTGGCGAAAAAACTTCACTAAACTAGACTTTGCAGCTTCGATGATGCTTGAATTTATATTGCAGTATCAGTATATATATATCTATAAGTAGCAGTATATATATCTATACTATATATATATATATATATCTATATACTTTATATGCAAGTTAGCTTAGCATTCTCCTGCTGCTGCTGCTACTACTACAGCTGCTGCACTTTTAGCAATTTTCTTGATTCGCGCTTTTTGTATAATTAAGAAAAAAAAAGTTAAAACTCTTTGCTTTTTCCTTTTGCTTATCAGCATAATCAGGCAAACCTCAACTTGCCTCAACTCACTGCAATTGCAACATTGTTGTTGTTGCCACAATGTTGGTGCAACGATGTGAAAATGAAAATTCATTCAGACGCCTTGGCGTAAAATATTAAAATTCATTAGTTAAATTGCATTTGGCAAGCATTCAGCTGTAAAACGTTGCCGTGTCCGTGTCCGTGTCTATCTTCTCTGCATCTCTCTCTGTCACACTCACTCTCTCTCTCTGTCTATGTACATAGCTGTAGCTGTTTCACTGTGCACATTCATGTCCGGGTCTGTGTTTTGCTGCACTTGCAACGCTGTCATGACGAACTTACTTTTGCAGAGCATGAGTAAAGCAGAGCGAGTGAGAGCTAGAGAGAGTGAGAGAGAGAGAGAAAGCTAAAGCTCAAATAAATGCAGCAGAGTGTAGCACGAGCAAGCGTTGCCAACATGTTGCCAACATGTTGCCAACTTGTCGACAATTCTTTGCGCCCCGCCCGCTCTTCGCCATTGCATTGTTGTCTATCTGTACATACATACATATGTGCAAGTATCTGTCTGTCTGTCTATCTGTCTGTGTGCAGATGCGGCGACGTGTCGCGTACTTGGCTGCCATAATGGCGTCATGCTCATATTTACTTTCATCGTCGTCGCTGTCGTCGTCGTCTATGATCTCGTTGACAATTTTATCGATGCTTTTGCTCTGTGCTGTGCGAGCAAAAGATATGCAAAATATTTCATTGTCCCTCTCGTATAACGTTTCTCTGTTTCTACACAGTTAACGGACGCTCGCTAACAGCAAAAAAAAAAACAAAAAAAATACATGCAAAATATTTGATTGGTTTTTTCTATTGTTTCTCATGCCGCATAAATATATTTCAAAAAAAAAAAAAAAAAATCAAAACTGAATTAATATCCATATATCAGTTATACTACATATATTTATCAGTATATATTGATCTAGCCTAATATTATATGACTTTCCACACAGGTTAAGTTCAGCTCATATTTCTCTCATACATAAACATTCCATG
Organism: Zaprionus obscuricornis; assembly: GCA_037044475.1. Lineage (NCBI taxonomy): Eukaryota > Metazoa > Arthropoda > Insecta > Diptera > Drosophilidae > Zaprionus > Zaprionus obscuricornis. The sequence goes on from JBAMBR010001939.1 coordinate 28,411, forward strand.
ATAGTATCCTCCTACAAGTTTTTGGTGTCAAAGTACGAATTATAGTCACAATATGTTAATCAATGAAAATATATTTTGCTTTCTATGTATACGATATAGAGAAGTGTATACGATGTAGGGAAGTATATACGATATAGAGAAGTGTAAGTGTAAGAGAAGTTTAAGTGTAAGAGAAGTGTATACGATATAGAGAAGTGTATACGATATAGAGAAGTCTATTAGATATAGAGAAGTCTATACGATATAGAGTAGTGTATACGATATAGAGAAGTCTATTAGATATTGAGAAGCTTATACGATATTGAGAAGTATATACGATATAGAGAAGTTTATAGTATATATAGAGAAGTCTATACGATATAGAGAAGTCTATACGATATAGAGAAGTTTATACGATATAGAGAAGTGTATACGATATAGAGAAGTCTATACGATATAGAGATGAATATACGATATTGAGAAGTGTATACGATATAGAGAAGTTTATACGATATAGAGAAGAAGTCTATACGATATAGAGAAGTGTATACGATATAGAGAAGAAGTCTATACGATATAGAGGAGTGTATACGATATAGAGAAGTGTATACGATATAGAGAAATCTATACGATATAGAGAAGTGCTTACGATATATAGAAGTGTATACCATATACAGAAGTATATACGATATAGGGAGTTCTATACGATATAGAGAAATGTATATGATAGAGAGAAGTATATACGATGTAGAGAAGTGTATACCATATAGAGAAGTGTATACGATATAGAGAAGTGTATACGATATAGAGAAGTGTATACGATATAGAGAAGTGTATACGATATAGAGAAGTGTTTACGATAGTAGTAATAGTTGTTGAACGATATTAGACAGATGTTATACGATAGAATGCATACGATAGTTTTATGAAATTATCAATTGAATTTTGACAATTTTTGAGCTCAATAATCCTAAGAATAATTTTGATATGATAAACGATAGTTTCATAGTTCGTATGCGATAGTATTATATTAGTAAGTCTTGAAAGTCTTGACTTTACAAATGTTATACGATAGTAGACAGCTGCTATGCAATAGTATACAATAGTTTTTAAATTACATTTTAAAAGTGTCGAGCTCAATATTCATAAAAGTAATTTTAACTTTTAAGTTAGGTTCTATAATTATCATACGATAGTATATAGATACTAGACGATAGTATACGATAGTTTTATAAAAACTTTTGGAAAATGTTAAATTGTAGTTTTGCAGTTATAAGCTTAGTCAGAGAAATATTTTATACGATAGTTTAGTCTAGTCTTCAGATGATGCTATCTTGCAATTTAAAAATAAATTTATTTTATCAATTTATTTTATTTGTGCATTTAATGCAACTGTGCTGCAACTGTGCAGCAACTGTGCTGCAACTGTGCATTGCAATTGTCAATTTAAATCATTATCTTTTTGCAAAAGCTCTTCACAAATCATGGAAAATGTCTGAAATTCAATTGTCCGTCTCTTTGCCACGTTTTGCTATGTTCAACGACGCATCGAATGATGGCCAGTTCATAAATCAGTCTAATTGGCAATCTATTCATATTTTTGAATGCCATAATTCTCAGAAGGCATTCAACCCCGCATTCGAGTGGAAAACCTGAATATATATCTAGATATCTGTATATATGCATATATATTTATGTATATGACTATGACTATGACTAAGAATAAGGAAAATTGTGCGCTCATGCGCGCTTAAAAACTCAGCGCCAATAATAAAATAAATAAATCAGCTAGCAAAAAAAAAACCCGAGCAGCGAGCAACGAGCTTCGCGTAAATTAAACTGACCCACATAAATTGTGCGCCAATATTGTACTACGTTTAACGAATAATGAATAACGAATAACGAATAATGAATAAAAATAGAGATCAGAAACAGCAATATCAACCAGTACTGTCTGTATCATCGCTGGCAGTATCACTGGCAACACCATCACCATGGATAGCACCACCAGCAGCACCACCATCGAAAAATAACAACTAAGAAATAACAACAACAAAAAAAGCAAGAAAATAAAGTTATCTTTGACATGTCGAAGATTTCATACTCTTAGCAGTTTTGGAAGAAAACTTTTCATATAAATACTTCATTTTCAGCCGTTTGTTTCTATGACAACTACAGGATATATTAGTACGATTTGAATAAAATTTATCTGAGATGTATAAGTCGTCATTGAACTCAAATTCTATAATTTTCAGTCGCATAGCTTTAGAAGCAAAAAAGTTTTTCATGCAAAAACCAAATTTTCTACTGATCCTGTCTATGGCAGCTATATGATATAGTTGTCCGATTTGAATAAAATTTATTTGAGATGTTTAAGTTTTCACTAAACTCAAATTCTATAATTTTCAGCTGCATAGCTAAACAAACAAAAAAGTTTTTCATACAAAAACCAAATTTTCTAGTGATCCTGTCTATGGCAGCTATATGATATAGTTGTCCGACTTAGATCAAATTTATATGAGACGTGTAAGTCGTCATTAGACTCTGATTCTGTAATTTTCAGCCGCATAGAGTTACAAGCAAAAAAGTTGTTAATATAAAAACCAAATTTTCTACTGATCCTTTCTATGGCAGCTGTATGATATAGTTGTCCGATTTGAATAAAATTTATCTGAGATGTATAATTCGTCACTAAACTCGATTTCTGTAATTTTCAGCTGCATAGCTAAACAAACAAAAAAGTTTTTCATATAAAAACCACATTTTTTACTGATCCTTTCTATGGCAGCTATATGATATAGTTGTCCGATTCAGATCAAATTTATATCAGACGTGTAAGTCGTCATTAGACTCTGATTCTGTAATTTTCAGCCGCATAGAGTTACAAAAAAAAAAGTTTTTCATACAAAAATCAAATTTTTTACTGATCCTTTCTATGGGAGCTATATGATATAGTTTTCCGACCTGAACCAAATTTCTGTGAGACGCATAAGTCGTCTCCAAACTCAATGTATGTAATTCTCAATCGCTTAGCTTAACAAACAAAAAAGTTTTTCATATAAAAACGCAATTTTCAAGTGATCCTTTCTATGGCAGCTATATGATATAGTGTTTCGATCCAGCTGGTTCCAACTTATATACAGCTTATAGGCATAGTAGGAATGTTTACCAAGTTTCATTGCAATAGCTTTAAAAATAATAGACGAACCCACAGTTCGACGTACATTTGTATCCTGTTCCCGCTGCCGATGAAGTATATTTACTTTGCCTAATTGACCACGCCCCTTTTAGAGCCTTACAAGCTACTGACCAAAAGTAATATACTTTCAGCAAGAGTATCAAAAAAAAAGAAGAAGCACACAAAATGTATTTGTATCTTTTGCCGAGTATCTGACGCTGAGTGATTGCCAGTTTTGTATGCGCGGGGGCATGTTTCTCTCTCTCGCTCTGTCTCTGTATCTGTGTGTGTGTGTTTGTATGTGTATATCTTTGTTTGTGGCAACCTTGAAGCTATTTAAATTACAAATCGACGCCGCTGCCTTCACCACAAACGAAACACACAAAAAAAATACAAAAAATACAACAAAAAAACGAAACGAAGAAGAAACATTTTTCAACTATTTTCATTTTTATTTACTGCCGCCACTTTTTAGCTTCTCTCTCTCTCTCTCTCTCTTTCTCTGTCTGTTTAGCTTTTTGTCTGTCTATCTGTCGCCATCCGAAAAAAAAAAAAACAATTTTGTAGTTCGTATACGTATTTGGCGGAAGACTTATGCGAATCGAACGACTTCGAAATGCCCCGCAAAGTGTTCATTATGAATTTTGAATTGGCCCAGAACGAGCGCGTTTATCTATTGTTTATACGCCCGATTGCCCATAAAGGTATAAATTAAATAGCCAAGTTGCTCTCCATCTCTCTGCCCCTTTGGCTGAGCAGACAGCAGAAAAAATACCGCACCCGCTGTGTGAAGCGTTGATTTATGCAGAATTTTATAGTAATTTTTATGTGCATTTGCTCCACTGTTAAATGAATAAGTCTGTCTACTATATAGACTATACTATATAATATTAAAAGCTATGGACTACCAGCTGTGCTATACCCTACCTTACCCCCCCTTACATATACCCCACATGTCTTCTATTGACTCACCTGTAAGCGTCATCCATGGATAGCGCGGTAGATCTGCAATACTTTGGCCAGCACCGCCGGCGCCTGGCACAACGCCGGATGCGGGCTGTGTGCAAGCATTACCAAGTGAATCAACACCAATAGCTCCTGCACTGGCCGCTGATACTGCTGATGCGGCCGCTGCATGTTGATAGAATTGGGCAAAACTGGCTGATGCCGAGGCAGGTACGCTCATCGACTGATAACTGTTCATCACGGTGTCTGTGTACCTGCTGTACAAGCCATAAGATAGAAAAAGATAGATATATATATACGATTAGCATAATTATATATATGTATGTGTGTATATGTATATGTGTATGTGTAGAAAACGCGCCTTAAAAGTTAACAACAAGAAGAAACAGTCAGAGATGCTAATGAGCCACACACAGAGCGGCATGTGGTCGACCTGTATCTTGACCAGTCTAACAGTGACTGTTAGCTGTATGTGGTTACATCTAATTGCGCACTAATTCTATACACGTTACGCCCGCAGCGTATACTACGGCCGTCAAGGCATTCGCCCTAAGCAAATATGCAAATGGCCAACAGCTGAAGGTCAATGTGCGTGCGAATCTTGTGGCTTGTAAGCGACAAATTGATGACGCTGCGCTGTTCTCTAATTTGCTCAGCGGTCATTCATTGTTTTTTTTTTTTGTTTTTTTTTTGCCCCTTAATGTTTGGTCAGTCAGCTCATAGCTCGATGAATGGCAGCATGAATGAACATGTCGATAATTAGAGCACATTCAAAATGAATTTTTGTGGTTTGGCCATTTTGACATTTGCCATTTGCCATTTGGCATTTGCTTAGGGCCGCATTATGGTTACGGTTACAGTTATAGTAACAGTTATTTTTAAGGACTCAAGAATCTTGAATATGACATAATTATAGTAAAATCACAATAAATGTGACACTTAAATGTTGCCGAAATGTTCATTTCATAGCTTGAAAAACTAGTTCTTAAATTATTTAAAAATTGTATTTTTTTTTTTTATTAATTTTTTTTTTCTTATCTTTTTGCTTATCAGATTTGTTGCTTGTTCACTTAATTATTATTTACTTAATATACTTATAACAACAACAAGCTAATACTCTTTAGACTAACTATCTTCGGCAAGATCAACAGCCGCCACAGAAAAAAAAAACAAAACCTCATTGATATTTCTTATTTTTTTTTTTTTAGCATAATTTTAAGATCAAAATGTTCATAAACTATGTCAAAGATTTTAACACGCATACAAAGAAATATTTAGCTATGAATTTTTATATATATATATTTTTTTTTATTTGCTGATATTGATATTTATATTGTTGAATTTTATCGATTACGAGATTTTAAGTTTTTTCTAATTAATAATAAAAAAAAAATATATATACAAATATTACCTAAAAAAACGTTTAGACAGTTATTAAATGATAAAGATATTGATATTATTTTTGTGACTATTCAAATATTGAAAATAAATAAAAAAAAATAATTATAAAATAAATATAAAATAAATATCAAATATTTACAAAATAAATATAAAATTAATATAAAATAAATATAAAATAAATATAAAATAAATAAAAAATTAATATAAAATAAATATAAAAATTATATAAAATAATATCAAATAAATATCAAATATTTACAAAATAAATATCAAATATTTATAAAACAAAAATAAAATAAATAAAAAATTAATATAAAATAAATATAAAAATTATATAAAATAAATATCAAATAAATATCAAATATTTACAAAATTAATATCAAATATTTATAAAATAAATATAAAATAAATATAAAATCAAAATAAAATAAAAATAAAATAAATAAAAAATAAATATAAAATGAATATGAAATAAATATAAAATAAATATCAAATATTTATAAAATAAAAATAAAATCAAAATAAAATAAATATAAAATAAATAAAAAATTAATATAAAATAAATATGAAATAAATATAAAATGAATATAAAATAAATATAAAATAAATATAAAATAAATATAAAATAAATATAAAATCAAAATAAAATAAAAATAAAATAAATAAAAAATAAATATAAAATGAATATGAAATAAATATAAAATAAATATCAAATATTTATAAAATAAAAATAAAATCAAAATAAAATAAATATAAAATCAAAATAAAATAAAAATAAAATAAATAAAAAATAAATATGAAATAAATATAAAATAAATATAAAATAGTTATAAAATAAATATAAAATAAATATAAAATAAATATTAAATAAATATAAAATAAATATAAAATAGTTATAAAATAAAATAAATATAAAATAAATATAAAATAAATAAAAAATAAATATATAAATATTATTCTTAGTATTAAAATTCATTGATCTTTATCTTTATTAGCTGAGCTCACCTGCAGGATTTGTCTTCAAGGCCCGAGAAGCCTGGCATGCCGGATAGACCACCATGGCTGGTTGGATGATTTGACACATAGGGATACATCTTGCTGGTGGGTATGGCAAATGAGGAACTTGCCGCTGGCGATGGCGATGAGCTGCTGTCACCGGTCTGTGAATTACCAGCCGACGGTGGCGTCAGCAATAGCTGCTGATGGGCGTGCCCCAAAGATTGATGATGAACAGTTCCTTGTGAACTAACAGCAGCTGCAGCTGCTGCTAATTTATTTATATGCTGCTGCTGTTGCAAATGTAATGCAGCCGATAAAGATGAATACTGTGACTGTTGTTGTTGCTGTTGCTGCTGCTGTTGCTGTTGTTGCTGTTGTTGATGTTGCTGTTGTTGCTGTTGTTGTTGCTGTACCGTCGATGATGGCGATGATGAGGATACTGGAGAATTGGAAGACTGACTTAAATGCTGTTGATTTAATTGTGTTCCTAGCTGCAATGCACTGGAGGAACTTGGCGACAACGATGATGATTGCAAATGTCCGCTGCTGTGACTATGACTTAGACTTAGACTGTGACTGAGACTGTTATTGGCACTGTTGCCCGAATGGACGATAGATGATGTTGAGGCGGCGGCGGCAACAGTTGATGCTGAGGCGGCTGCGGCGGCAAGTGCGGCGGCAACTGCTGCTGATGACGAATTTGGGGAGGTTGTGGTTAAGTGCGAACTGATAAATGGCTGAAACTGTGGATACTTTGGCAGCATACTATCGAAAACAAATTTTGACATTGCACATATTTTTTTTCTCTGGCCGAGAATTTGCCGAATTGCGTCGGAGTCGGAATTGTTGTTGTTGTTGTTGTTATTTTAGATTTTTTTTTTAGTGGATGTAGATGATTTTCTCTCTTTCTCTTTCTCTCTCTTTATTATTATTATTATTTTTTTTTTTTGTATAAATTTTTGTTAGATTTTTAATTGTTTTTTTTTTGTCGCTTTTTTTTTTTTTTTGGATGAATGCAGCTCGTTTATCTGAATTGATATGAATAAGTAATACATATATGTCTATATAGAAAACTTATGATTTTAATATTTGTGTATTTCAATGTTTTCAGAATGCGCTTTTAACAAATTTTGTTTGAATTCATTTTTCAAATATTTATTCAATAAACAATAAAAAAAAAAGGAAAAACAACAAAAAATTGTCGTGCATTAAAACAGAAATCAGAAAAAATATCTATATCCATAAAAAATATCTATATATATATATAAACAATGACAAGGATAACAATAGAAATTCAATTCGTAAATGAAATAAACAATTGGTTAGAGCGAGTGAAGTATACTTTACACTCATACACTCATCGTACACTATCTTCATCTTTGTTACTCATACTACCTAATTTTGAGTTTTGCCTTCTCAAAGGACAATGGACAAAGTATCAACAATGAGTAAAACATATTTTTGGGAGGAGCATTATGAAAACATTGTTACCTTTTTTTTTCATAAACGACATAATACTGCTAGGACTACGACTACTACAACAACACATCGTTAAGTTCTCTGACTCATTTAATGTGGTTTAAGAATGACAAGACGGAAATATTTTAGATTATTATATGATATTATATTATTATTCTATTCTATTATTATTTTGTTGTTTTGGGGCAACTATTTGAAAAATTACAAAAAAAAAAATGATGCTAAGTATCCGTCGGTTGATGTGTGGGAAATATCTCTGTTTCTGATTTCAATGAAAATATATATATAGATTTTTATGTGATGCTAGAATACGATTTATATCATTTTGAAACTAATTCAAATTGTAATTGGTCATTTTTATATATATAAAAAAATATACATATATAATCTTGATCTTAATCAAATTAAAATGCACTTAAACAAAAGTCAACAAGAAATTTTTCTCAAAAAAAAATATATATATATATAACGAAGCGTAAACAACAACTGTCAGTTTTAAAGCTCTGAGGATATTTTTGAAAATATTTTCAAAAATGTTTCAAAAAATAAACGAAAAAGAAAAAATGATGAAAAAGTATTTGTTTTCATTATTTCGTTTGCTGACTTGAATTTTGGTCTTCATAAAAAACATATAAAAAATCACATTATCCAAATTGAATATATTCATATGTGCTATAAATCTTATTTTCGCATTATGCAAAACAGGACAACAACAAAAAAAAAATAAAAAAAAAATAAAGAAGAAGTGGCAGACAAACATGATATATATATATATATATCTGTATATATGATATCTTAAAAGATACGAAAAAATTGTTCTGCCAGCATTAAAATTCTTGCACAATGCCAAAAAAAAAGTTAGTAGAATTTTTATATGAATATGAGTACTACGAGAATTATAGGAGTGCGTATAACTTGGATTAGTTATATTATATTTTGATGCTTGTTGGTATAAAATTAGTAGGATTAGTAGGCGTAGTAGAGGAAAGAGTTAGTGATAGACTCAAGAGTTAATGTCAAGCGTTTTTTTTTTTTTTTTTGCAATTCTGCCAAAAATTATTTTTTTTTTCTTGAATTTTATATTTTAATATTTTCTTTTTTTTTTTGTGCATTTCGATTATGGATAAAAAAAAAAATATATATGAAAAATGATTTTTTTTACCTTTTCAATTAGCGCCTCTCAAAATAAAATTGCGGTTTTTTTTTATTCTTGAACTTTTCTTTTGTGTTTTTTTTTGTGTTGTTTATCGTTGGGCATGAAAATTGTTGTGTTGTGTTGTTGTTGTTGTTTTGTTGCTGCTGCTGCTGCTTCAGTTAAAAACGTTGCAATATGAATTCACAACGAAATTTGTTAAATTTTGCATATGCATTTATATATTTACAGTTGCAAATTTTGCAGCTGTTGTTTTTCTCTCTTTCGCTCTTTATATGCGTATGCTGTGTGTGTTTGTGTATTTGTTATTGTTGTTATTGTATATGTGCGACGTTTATTTGTTGTAAAAGTAATTAAAATGCGGCCATCAATTACACGGAAAATGCACGAGGCGCGGTCTGCCGTCGCTTGATTTATAGGCGCGCGATTTTTTAATAGCTGCGACGGCACTTGGCACTTGGCACTTGGCACTTCTCTCTTCTTGTATTGTTGGTTAGGGGGACGAGAGAGCAAAAGATTTCTCAGAATGTTCAAATGTTTTGGGTTCGGGTCAACTAGGCCGTAATATATATATATATATATTTTTTTTATGGCCTTGGATTTCCTTGCTGCTATGATGATTCACAGCGCAGCTCACACAGTTAACAGTTTGAAAGTCACTAATTTTTGTAGAACGTCATAAGCGTAGGCGTAGTAGAATCCCGTCGCGACTTCTCGCTTCACTTCTTGATATTTTTTTCTTTTTTTTTTTTTATTTTTTTTTACGACCTTTCGAGTGCGTGTGGCAAGTTGTAGTACATCAAGAAGTTGTAGATGGAGAGTAGATGGGATTTGTTTTGCAGAATGAAGGGGAAAATTGGCCTTTAATTACTTTGTTTTAAATGCCATAAAAACCACACTATAACCGACAAGGCGAATGACAAAACACACACACATACACACACACTTATATATACATACACACACAGGTGCAGAAGAAGTGTAGAACTATTGAATTGTGCGTTAAGTTAACTTTATGACTTTTTAATTTTATGTCGCACTCATTTGTTGTGACAGTTTAGTTTCGGCTGTTTATTTCTTTTTTTTTTTGGTCTTCACGCACAATTTAATGATCAACGATTACAGTGAAGTTGTTAAAATTGTGAAGTTTTGCATTGGTTGATTGATTGATTGGTTAATTTTTGCTCATTGATTTTCATTGGTTACTTTGCTTGCTGCTGCTGCTGCTTATTATGATTATTATTATTATTCTTCTTTTTTTATTTTTTGTTTGTTGCTGCTGCTGATGCTGTGCGGTGGCCGGCGCGTTTGTTTTATGCGCGCTTCGTGCCACTATAAACCGCACTATAAAAGACCCGTAATAAGCGACAACAGTTAAACGACGACAATAAGAATGCAACAAAATAATAAACAGAGCGAAATGTGATTGTAAATGCGAATGCGAATGCGAATTGTGAGCGCGAATGCGATGTGGCAAATCAGCGAATCAGCGTGTCTCGAAACGGTATCGGGGTTATCGTGTATCGGAACGGATCGTAACAGTTCGTTATTCGTATAGTGTATAGTAGATCGAGCCAAGACAAATCGAGCTAAGCTAAGCTGAGCTGAGCTAAACTGTATTGAGTTGAGCTGCTGTTAGCGCTGTTCCGCAGACACTACTGCGCGCCACGATAATAAATATTATAATAAAACGAAATTTTTAAAAGAGTATAAAAATTTCGTGTAATTGGTAATTTTTGCTGCCAACGCTGACTGAGGCAGCTAAGCAGCGCAGCGTGTTTTTGGCGACTGCGACGGCGAGTGGAGAGTTTGTGGTTTGGGTTTGAGTTTTTCTATGCCTGTCTGTCTGTCTTTCTATCTGTGTTTTTCTGTCTGTCTATGCTATGCTGGGGCTCTCTGCCAGTGCTGCGCGCGTTTTTGTTGGATCGTTGCTCGCTCGTTCGTTTACTTGCTCGTTGTCTCCGTCTCGATGCCGGGTACGAGTGGGTGCGGGTCTTGTTGTTGCTGTTGTTGTTGTTCTTGTTTTTATTATATTTTTTTTTGTTGTTGTTTTTTATTTTTTGTTTTCAGCGCTGACGAACTGGCGAGATGGCGTTGTGTCCGCGTCGGCCGTTGTGGCGTTACGAGCAGCGAAACGTTTATGGCGCAATACAAAAGCCATGCGAGGCTGAGGCCGCAGCTTTGGCCACGCAGAGGCAGTGTCGCCGTCGCCCAGTCAGCAATTCATTTCAAGCGCTGCGCTTAGTCTCTCGCACACATATACGCAGCAGTCAAACATACGTACGCACATACAGCCTCACACACATACACATAGTACGATGAGTACAAATTCACACGCAAATATGCAGTCAATAGTCTCATGTCTCAGTCGACGTCGACGTCGCACTGCGATGGCAATAAGAAACATGGAGCTCATAACTATTTGTCTCACTCGCACTTGCCAGATTGCAATAAAACGTTAACAGCAGCAACGTCTGCAGCAGAAGCAGAAGCAGCACCAGCACCAGCAGCAGCAGCAGCAGTCCCTCTTGCTTGTTCGTTTTGTGCTGTATGCATGTGTGTGTGTGAGTGTGAGTACGAGTAGGAATACGAGTATATGTATGAGTGTGTATATGCAGAGGCATGATGGCCGTTCATTTTTGAGTCAGAGATAATAGCAAAAGTGAGCGACAATGAGCGCAAGAGCGAGAGTTTTTTGAGCATTTTGCGTTTTGAGTGATTTTTGTGTGGCATTTTCTTATACGATTTCTGGTTTTTTAGTGCGCGCCCAATGGATGCTTAATTTTGATGTTTATAACGTGAGAATGCGAATGCGTATGCGCCAAGCGCCCACACCAACACAAAAAACAAAAAAAAAATAAAATAAAGCCAACCAAACACAGAGCCATAGCAATTGCTACAACAACAACAACAATAAGAAGAACAGTATAAGCAACAACAACAACAAGAACTGATGAGCGAAACTATCGCTTTGAGTGCAAGTGCTTTAGCTCTATGAGAGCGAGTGAAACGCCTTTTTAAGTGTTTTATGCTTTGTTTGGCAAAATGTTATTGTTGCTTAAATTATTTTGTATTATTCATGTTGTTTATACTTTAAGCATTAGTTTTGCTCGCGGTGACTGCGACACATGCGACAGAAGCGCGCCAAAAATCATGATAAAAAAAAAAATAATAAGACATTGCTTTTGTTGCTGTTGTTGTTTTTGTTGTTGTTGTTATTGTTATTATTGTTGCTTTTGTTCTTGAATTGGAGACTTTATTTGGAGCTTTGATATTTATAATTTTTTTGGGCAACTTTTTGTGCGACATGCTGTACAAAAAATATTGTTCTCATTTACAACAATTTTTTTTTCATGTTTTTTTTTTCTCGTTTTTTTTGTCTTTCTTTTTTTTTTCTAATATGAATTAGTGCAAAATTTAGACACTACAAATTTTATATTTGTTTTTTATTGGACTCATAAAAAGAAATTTCGCAAGCTATGTATTTTATCTTGTTCTCTCTATAGCTTGCTCTCTCTCTCTCTCTCACATTCATTCGCTGTCTCTCTCGTTTGTTCACCCTCTAAAATTATTGAGAGTAAATGTTGTTTTACCCCTAAGCGAAATTACGAAAAATCCATAAATTCAAGAGATGAAAAACGCCGACACAGTCAAAGTCAGTTCATTTTTTTCTTGTTGTTGTTGTTGTTGTTGTTGTTATTATTATTATTGTTGTTGTTGTTAGCCTGGCTCTGTCCTCTGTCCTCCTCTGACGTTGTCGCTGAAATTGCTGTTATGACATTTTTATGAAAAATTTCAAATTTACGATTGGCCAACAACAAGACATTTTCGATGGGAATTCTTTTCTGTTTCTTGGTTTCAGTTTTTTTTTCTTCTTCGTTTTTCCTTTTTTTTTTTGCTGCTTATTTTTGTTTTTGCATAGAATTTATACAGAATTGTAACGAGTTGGCAAATTTCTCAACATGATCATTTATTTTTTGGCATTTCTTTCGATTCAAATGTCTAATCGCCTTTGGCGTCTCAATAATTTTTTTTATATTTTATTTTCACTTCCTGATTATGAAGAAATGATAAAAAAAAATATTTGATGCTTACGAAGAATTCAATGTGCAAAATATTTTGTGCTTTTCAAACTGTTTTCAGTTCACAGTTAAGAATTTTTTCATATGCTTACCAAATGTACAAAAATATATACAAAAATAAATACTTACTGAATTTTCTATAATTTTGAAATACAATTTTTTATTTTTTTTTGAAAAATAAATAAAAAGATTTAATGAAATAAGAAAGTGTGAAAAAAATTTACATTGAAATTTTATTCTATGAATTTTTAAATTTTTAATATTTAAATCAAAATTATAAATTTCTAAAATTAAAAAAAAAAAAAAATTAAAAACTTCATTTTTTTATATTTTCTGGAATATTTTTTGTTTTTATTTTATTTAATATTTTTTTTTTTTTGCATTCTTATTACTGCTGAAATATACAATTTTTTTTTTTACAAATTGTCAACTTTTTTTTTTCTTTTATAATACATATTATTTATAATATTATTTATAAATTGAAATATTTATTTACTTAATAATAAAAATAAATTTTTTTTGTATTTCTTTCGATTATTGCAATTTTTATTATTTTTGATAATTTGTTAAAATATATTTTATAAATATTAGATAATAAAAAAAATTAAAAAAAAAAAATTAAATTATTAAAAATACAAAATTTACTTATTATAGAAAATTTAGAAACAAAAATTAAATTAAATTAATAATAATTTAGTTTAAGTTGAAAATTAACAAATAATTAAATTTAATAGCAAATGAATCACAGCCAAAATTGATGCTACTAAAAAATGAACTTAACAAATGCTTAACAAATTTATAACATTGCTGCTGGTATTTCGCATGTTAACAGAAAAACTGACAAAATCATTTCGCATTGCAATAAAAATAAAAATAAAAATATAAAAAAAATGAAGAAGAAAAAGAAATTAAACGTAAAATTGATCAATCATTTTGCGATATATAAGCTATTAAAATGACACTCACCAAAAGTAAGTTTTATGATGTATCTTCAGACATTTGTGACGGACGGTTGTCAATGATGAGTGTATATGCTGGGTGGAGGGAGGGAGGTAGGGGGATAAGATTTGGGCAGACGCCTTTAGCGGCAAAGTGTTTAAAATTAATTGCTCATAAATTTTGAATTAAACATTTTTGCCACACTTTGCTTTGTGTTTATGGGTCATACGAGTCGAAAGTGAAGTGAAGTGAATGCTATGTGGATATTTGTTGTTGTTGTTGTTGTTGTTATTGTTACTACTAGCTGTGAGTGTATGCCACTTGGAGTTTGTGCTTAGCAGACACAGCGTGCTGTGATTTACGGCACCTGCATGAAATATGCCCCCACAAGAGCTCTAGGCGAGGCATTTGCGAGACGTAACGCCCAACGACCGGAAAATGCAAACCGACCATTTTGATAATCAAAACAAATAATAAAACAACTTCACACGTTATTTTGCTGGGCATGCGAGCAACAACAAGAAAACAATATCAACTGCCAACTACTTGAGTGTGTTATAAAAAAAAAAAAAAGCAACAATAATAATAACAATAACAACAGCAACAATAACAAGCAACAGCAGCAGCAGCAACAGTGCAAACGTTGTTGTCGTTGTCGACGCTCGCGAGCGTCATTAAAAGATAATAACCGTAATAAACTAATAAAATTGAAACTGGATGAGAGTGAGCAAGATAGACAGAGTGAGAGAGAGAGAGAGTGTGAAAGAGAGAATCTAGCAGAAATAATAATAATAATAAAAATGAGTAAAATCACAATAAAACACTATTTTGAGGCCGTTTTTGCTGTATGTCAGTGGATCGGTTCACTTTGTAAAAATCATTGGCTGCCTAGGATCGTAAACTCTATTATGACTATGGCAGAAGAGATTGTATATGTGTATTGTGGCTGCAGTGTATACATGCAGGCTATACCTCCCCATCCCTCTTCACCTCCCCAAAAAAAAAACCGTTCGACAATGAAACGAAACAATATCATAAAAACCGTTGAAATTGTTTTGCCTTGTGGTTTCCCCATGTGGTTGAACGCACTTGAAATTCTCATGCGACAGCGACAGGTTGCATCTAAAATAAATGAAAGCATAAAATAGCAATGATAGCATGCAATTGTAAAAACAAACAAAAAAAAAAAACTGAATTGTAAATAAATAATATAATAATATTATTTATATAACGATATTAAAATGAAATAAATTATACTTGAGCTTAATCTTACGAGCGAGAATTATTTATAAGAATAAGTAAACTTTATATAGCATTTTTTTTATAATTAGTTATGAAAATTAAAATCAACAGAGAAATTATCTAAAATATTGTAAAAATTATATATTTATATATATATGTATTTTTTCTATATATATAAATCAAAAATTTCATATTAAATTTTTAGCTAAAAATTATTATAAAATTCATATATTTAATTTATATTATTAAATTTCACTTTATAAATTAAAATAATAAATTGAAGTATTTTTTTTTTTTTTTTTTAATATTTGTATATTCAATTTTTTTTTTTTATTTAATTTTTAAAATAAATAATATTTTCGGAATTTAATAATTTAGTAATTTTTTTGTAATTTATAAAAATATTTGTACGTATATTTTTTTTTTTTATTTATTATTTATAAATTATTTTGATTTTTTATTTATTTATTTTGAATAATAATACTTAAAGAAAAATTTTATTTTTTGTGTATTTATTTATTAATTTCTTATGATTTTTTTTGTTATTTATTTTTAATAATAAAATTGAAATATAAATTTGATTTTTAATTTTTGTGTATAAATTATTTTGATTTTTTATTTATTTATTTTTAATAATAAAATTCAAAGATACATTTTATTATTTTTTATAAATTATTTTGATTTTATCATAAATTTATTTTTAATAAAATAAAATAAAAATGAAATTTCATTTTTATTTTTTATTTATACATTTAAATTTTTTGTATAAATTATTTTTATTTTTTTTATTTATTTATTATTAATAATAAAATGTACAATTTTAATTTTAATTTTTTTATTTACACATTTTTGGGCATTAATTTTGTATTAATTTTTAATAATAACATTTAAAGAAAAATTTTATTTTTAATTTTTTTTGTATAAATTATTTTGATTTTATTATTTATTTATTTTTAATAATAAAATTTAATGATAATTTTCATTTTTTATTTTTACATTATTTTGAATTTATTGAATTTATTATTTATTTATTTTAAATAATAAAATGTAAATTTTTATTTACATATTTTATTTATACATTTTTGTGCATTACTTTTGTATTTATATTAAATAATAAAGTTTAAAGATAAATTTTATTTGTATTTTTTTTATTTATAAATTATTATGATTTTATTTATATATTTATATATTTATTTATATATTTTTAAAAATAAAATTGAAAAAATGTATTTTTATTTATATTTTCTTTTATTTATAATTTATATTTTTAATTTTCATTGATTTATATTTTTTTTAAGTTTTTTACTATTTTTTTTATTATAATTTAATTCTAATTATTTTGATTTCAGTCATTTAGTCATTCTCAAATAGTTAATATATAATTGTCAGATTTAAATATATATTTATATATTTTATTTATTTCTCTGTGCAGACAATGAAAATTATTGCTAGAAATTCGTCTGCTCCTTCTGCAGCGTTTCACAGCATTGAGTATTTCTAAATTTGAGTGCAGAATTGTCATTTTTGCGCATTGCGCTCGTTAAACGTAGCTTGTAAGCAGTCAGAGTCATAAAAGGCAATCATAAAAAAAAAAAAAAAATAATAAAAATAAAGGAAACGCTCAGCTCAAGATGAGCTCAAAATTCATAGTGCAATTGTGACTCAAAGTGTGGTTGATGTACAGAGAATCGATTGAGTTGAATTTTGTTGAATCGAGTGTAAATTACACTCAAAGGTTTTTGAGCACATTAAAAATTAGATCTTGAAACATTCGTGTTATATTTGATGTTGTGTTGTTGCTGTTGTTGTTGTTGTTGCTGTTGTTGTTGTTGTTGCTGTTGTTGTTGTTGTTGCACATGAAATTCATTCCCTAATTTGATATACTTTTTATTGCGTCAGTTTATTGCTTGTTTTGCCCCTTGTGGTTCACCTAAGTCGAATACGGATCACACCCCGGCTTTGACTACGGCTTCTGGCTATAAGGCTGCTTAGACAGCGAGAGAGAGAGAGGCAGTAGAAATGTGTTTTTAAATGATTCAGATGATGATTATAAAATGCCTTGTCACGCAATCATTTTTTAATCCTTCAACGTTTGTCGCACATGACTGTGTTTTATGTTTCTCCATTTACCGTTTTAACTTCCCGTTATCCGTGTTTTGCTGTTGCACTCTGCTCCCTTAATGTTTAACATCATCACTCGTTTTTGGACATGGTTGAAAGAGAGAGACCAGAGACCAGCCCCTGTTGTGAAAATGTAGGTTTGTATGTCAAGTCTCTCATCATCATCATCATCATCAACATCATGAACATCATCAACAGTCAGCCGTGCAGCAGTTGCCATAGCATTTGCCTCAACGCATTCCTCAAAACGACTTAATAAAATTTATACGATTTACCAAGCCAAGCCAAGCCAAGTATCTGTATATCAAGTCTCATCTCATCTCGTCTTGTCTGGTCTTGTCTTGTCTTGTCTGGTCTGGTCTCATTCAGGCAAACATTCGACCACATTTATTGCATTTTAATTACACTAATAATGTAATCTTGTTGTTTTTGTTGTTGTTGTTACTTTTTTAAATTACACAAATGAAAATTATAAATCAGAAATCTAATAAAATGTCTAAGATTATATCATAAAGCTAAGAACATGTCGAGTACTTAATGATCTTACTACTTACCTCAAATGTCATATAAATTTCAATTGATCAAAATGCTTTTATAATTTATTATTTAATCATTTGTAGTACATCTGTAATTGAAAAGAAAAAAACAAGATAAAACGTTATTTTAATGATGTCTGAAATATTTTTATAGAATATTTACTAGGTTTTATTATTCAAAATACAGTAAATAAACTTGATTTAAGTCGATAAAAATATATTTTATATAAATAAAATTTTAATTATTAAAAATTCTTTTCAATTCAAAGTAAAATATAAAAATTAATATAATGCTACATGAACTTGATTTAAGTCGTTAAAAATATATTTGAAATAAATGAAAAAGTGTTTTTTATTCTAAGCAAAACATAATTATAAATAAATATAAACTAAATAAATATTAATAAATATAAATAAATATAAATATATATAAATAAATATATATAAATAATTATAAATTAAAATGATCTTGATTTTAAAAAAAATATCTATATAAATTTTTTTATATAAATTTAATTTTATTTATGAAAATTTTTTTTTAATTCTGAGTAAAATATAAATATAAATAAATAAGTCGATAAAAATATATATTATATAAATGAAATTTTAACTTTTCAAAAATTTTTTTCAATTCTCAATAAAATATTTATAAAAATAAAATTATAAATAGTTCTTAATGATTTTATTTTTTATCTATTCCAAAATCTAAATAATTCTAAGTAAAATATAAATATAATTATAATTATAAATAATGCTTAATAATTTTATTGATTTACAAATGTTTTATGTAAATTTAATTTTATATATTAAAAAATTTGTTCAATTAAAATATATTATCATAATTTAATAAGTTTAATAAATATAAATAGTAAAAATATATTTTATATAAATTATAAGGAAAATATAAATAAATATAAATATATTATATAAAATATAATTTTTTTAAAAATTTAAAATTTTTTATATAAATTTAATTTAATTTTTAAAAAAAATATTTTTCAATTAAAATATATATTTATAATTTACTAATTTTATTAATATAAATAAATAAGATGATAAAAATATATTTTATATAAGTCAAATTTTATTTATTAAAAAATCTTTTTAATTATATGTAAAAAAACAAAAAAAAAATAAAATTATAAAAAATTCTTAATATTCTTGGTTTTAGTCTGTATAAAAATATTTTATATAAATTAAATTTTATTTATTAAAAAATTTGTTCAATTATAAGTAAAATATGAAATAAATAAATATAATGCTAAATGAACTTGATTTAAATTGATAAAAATATATTTTATATAAATAAAATTGTAAGCAACAAAAAAATCCTTTCAAATCTAAGTAAAATATAAATAAAATTATAATTATAAATACTTCCTTTTTTTTATATTTTTTCTATTAAAAAATCATTTCAAATTATGCGTTAAGATATTTACTTCCATCGCAAGCAGTAAAATTTTTAATTTCTTCTACACTTTTTTTTCGAAAATTTTTTGTATATATGAAATATTTAAAATTTTAGCTATAACAAGCATAATTTCTATATAAAAATATATATTTATATATATTAAAATTCTATTAGAAATATCGTTAAAAATTGATATTGAACAACATTTTGTTTATTTTAGTCAAAAATGAGTTTACAGTCAATTTGATGACTAAATTTAATTGAAAATGCATATAAAAATGTTTGGTGATCTAAATTTAAACGGAAAAAAACAAAATCTTTAAAATATTTTCTAGACTAATTTACTATCGTAAAACAATGCTGCATATATATATATATATATATTTTTTTTTTTTCTTCCTTCTCATTTCCTTTTACTCGTTTAAGGTCACTACGAAATGCCGAAATTGTTAAAGTTTTTCCCAAAAATATTTTTTTTTTTGGTGTCGTTTTTGGTGAGGTCGTCACGTTGTCTGGGAGTTGGCTTTAACATAAACATCATTTGCGCATCGCGCGGTGACGAGCATGTTTTATAGGCCTCGACAAGACATTAAAATACGCATACGCCCCCTTTTTTCATGTGCTTGCAACGCACATGGGAGGATGCGCATTGTGGGTGCAAGGGATACAAGGGGACGACGACGGCGTTTTGTCGGTGGGCGGCGGACAAGCAAACGTACCTGAAGCGGCATTTTCAGTGTATTTTTTTTTGTTTTTTTCCCCCAGCTAGTTGGGAAAGCGAAATTTTGAGCAAAGTGCAAGGCAAACTCATCCAAAAGCTGTTGTGGGACCCGCAGATGTTTTTGTCAGACGCAGCGATGATTATGGGCTGCATGACTGACTGATGTATTGAATGGCTGTTGAATTGACATACTGATGGACTGATGGACTGTTTGCTTGGTTTTGCTTGAATTGCTTGGTTTGCTGGCAGCGAAAGGAGATTTCAATATCATAAAAAATCGTATTAAGAGAATCTCATATTGAGAATCGTAAAGTTTTTACGAGCGTTTAATGGACTCTTGCAGTAAGCGTGAGTATTTACGCGCTGCTTAAAAGCGGTAAAATATGGCCAAGTGCTGTCCGGGGACAAACGCACACACACACACAAATACTTACACACACACACACACAGAGACATCATACGATCCAATTGACGACCTCAAAATACGCACAGCTGATAGCTGATAGAAGCATGTTAAAGAAATGCAGATGAGCCCCAGACACAGTCATAGTGCCACGCATAAGTGCAGCAAATAATATTTTTTAAATATTAATTTCAATTTCTATTTTTCTTCATTTTTTTTTTTTTTTTTGCCATTGAAACTTCAATTAGCTCTGCGTTTATTAGCGCCATCTACCTGCCATACGCTGAACCATAGTGTTAACCAGTTTGTTCTAACTGGCAAGCAGTGTCACTAGCAAGCAGTGCAAATGCGTCCTTGCTACGCACATGGACTACAAAGAGGAGCGCGGGTGTTGAGGTGTGAAAATTGCATTTTATGCAACTTTATTCAGTTTGCAAAAATCGATAAATATTACATGAAAAAAACAAAAGAGAGAGAGACAACAAATAAAATGTAAGAGAAAGAGCAAATTACGATCAGATTTATGGGCGGAGAGTATGCTTACAATTTCATTGGTGCGTAATGTTCTGTAACATGCTGAGTTTTAGATGTAATAGAGAAGTTTAGAGGCGCGTCCTGCATGAATTGCAGGGCATCAAATTACCAGTTTCTTACGAATATTTGCTTGTTGCGTTTGCTGATTTGTTAACGGAAAATAAAATCAAATTGTAAAGAAAAATTGTTTGAATGTTTTTCTTATTTTGTGCTTGATTTTTTTGTGAATAAATTTTAAAATGATTTTTGAAATGATTTTTTAAAGAAATCAACAATTTGTTAGAGCCTGAAATATATTCCGAAATTTAAATAAAATATTGTCAGCAGCTTAAAATTAATTTCTGGTAAGTTTGATTTAAAGTTAATTATGCTTAGAAGTTTTAGAGAAAATTTTTCATATGAAAACACAATTTTTGGCCTATTATTCCTATGGCAGCTATATGAAATAGTTGTCTAATTTGAACATAATTTTTATGACATGTATAAGTCTTCTGTAAACTCAAATGCTGTATGTTTCATGCGGATAACTTAACAAATACAAAAGTTTTTCATACAAAAACTGCATTTTCTACGGAACGTTCCTATGGCAGCTATATGTTATAGTGGTCCGATATAAACCTAATTTCTATGACAAATATAAGTCGTCCCTAAACTCAAATTCTGTAAGTTTCATGCGGATATCTTAACAAATACAAAAGTTTTTCATACAAAAATTTCATTTTTTACGGAGCGTTCCTATAACAGCTATATGTTATAGTGGTCCGATATGAACCTAATTTCTGTGACAAATATAAGTCGTCCCTAAACTCAAATTCTGTAAGTTTCAATCGGATAAATTAACAAATACAAAAGTTTTTCATAGAAAAATTTCATTTTTTACGGAGCGTTCCTATGACAGCTATATGTTATAGTGGTCCGATATGAAACAAATTTGTCTAAGACGTACAAATCGTCACAAAACTCAAATTTTGTAAATTTCAATCGGATAACTTAACAAATGCAAAAGTTTTGCATACAAAAACATTAATTTCGTCCAGTCGTTACTATGACAGCTATGTGATATATAGTTTCGATCCAATCAATTTTGATATATATACAACTTATGGGCATTGGGTGTATGTATACCTAGTGTTATGCATATAGCTTTGAAATTGACAGACTAATTTAGGTTGAAATTGACGGATAGACGGACCTGCAGATTAGCATCCTGTTGGCGATGATGATCGAGAATATAAATATTTTTCTTGGACTGACAAGCGTGCTTACGTACGTTATAAACTGCTGGCTAAAAGTAATATACTAGCTGCAAGGTAATAATAATAATTAACAACTGTTAAAACTCAACATTATATAGTTATAGCTATATATTTTATAGTAAACTTGACAATTAAATAGAATTTACTTATAATTTATATGGTTATGTTTATTTGCAAGTTCAATATTGTCAAGTATAATTAAGTAGTTGATATATACAAATATATATATATATATATATTAATTATGCATGCTGTTGAATTTCCTCTTATGGTTAGTCAAACAGTTTGACAATTAACACCTCAAGTAACACCTTTTGCTACAAGCGAGAGACCTTCGACAAATTTCCCCCATTGCATTGCATTCCTGCAATATCCAATTGTAGACAAGGCAAAAGCAAAAGCAAAATAAAAACCTGTGTGCTCTATAGAGAGCTGTGTGGAGAGCTGTGAGTGTGGTCTGTACGGGTTGGCAATACTCATTGGTTGCAATTCGTAGTTGAAGTCACGTAGAACGGCAGTTTTCAACCTGAACAAATGGCATATGTCTGGTGACAACGACCTGACGACTTCATTAGACGCGGACATATATCAGACATATGTCGGTCTAACGATCAACCAAAGTTATGTGACTTGTCAAAAGGATTTCCTATAATTTCTAGCACTTCCCAATAGCATGCAGTGTATAGTGTGCAGTGTGCAGTATGCCATCAAGTTTTTTCGTCGTGACTTTGTAAACGTGCTTGCCAAAGGCAAAACAGCGCACAAAGCAAGACAGAGAGCGATAGAGCGAGAGAGTGAGGAGTGGGAGAAAGAGAGATAGAATTCTTGGTTCATCTCTGTTTGTTGGCTCGGAAGCACTTTTGGGGCCTTGGGTAAATAAATCAAATTGAGTTTCGTGAGCTTAGGACACAAGAGAAATGTATGCAAAGGCAAGGGCAGGAGGCAGAAGGCAGAGTGTGTATCCGAGAAAATTGGAGAGAGAAGCGAGTGTATTGCGCACTAGTAGCTCGTAAAACAAAATTCAACGATTCGACGAATGTTTGTTAATTATGGTTTTGCGTAACATTTCTTCATTCCCTCCCCAATACCGTATCGCCATCGCTATTGCCATCGCCACTGGCTATTGGCAGAAATCATACGTACAGCAAAAATACCAGAATCCAAAAACTCATCGTGAGTAATTTGTATTTGAACTCGTTAAAGTGTCGAACTATATAATGGGCGAAATGCTCAGATACTTATATCCCATATGCAGCGGCACGACTCTGTTTTAAGATTTGTGTCTTTTTCTAACCCCACATCTCTTACACTTCGTTTAGCCCCTTGAATTGGCGCGCATCTTCTGAAATAGCACGTCCGGTCGCATAGCTCCAAGCAATCAAATACAATTTGCAACAATTTAAAGATTTTTTTGTTGTTCAGCTGTGCGGCACAGCGCCCCATTGAAAGCCAAACGCCAGCTCATATAGCCGAGTATTGAGAACCGAGAACTGCGAAGAATTGCGTCCAATCCGCAAGAAATACAAAAAAAAACCAGAAGAAAATTGCTTAGATGCAAACATGAATTGCTGCTCTGCTTCGCGATTTGATGGCCCCATAAACAGACTTTTTGCTTTTGGGGATGCCACAATAACGTTTTAAGTTGCATGGGCGTGGCGCCAGCGTCTACCGCCTTCGCAACGATTGCTATGGCTATGGCTCTGATATACAGAGAAATGTTTTTGTGTCTGTGTTGCAAGTTGATATTAAGCGCACACGCCGGCGCTTGCTGGGGGGATCTTCGACAGACGAGAATTAAGTTTGAAATTGGGGTTCGCATCGCATCGATGTCTACATCTGCTATATTGAGATCTTTATATTTGCTGGGGTGCGGTTTCTAGATTGTATTTCAAATACAACAATTTAACAGATTTTTCGATTATGTTCAAGAAAAAAATATAAATTCCTATATATATATATATGAAAATTTGTACATATTGTGTCTGCCAAAAATGATTCTTATTTCAAGAGAGCTAAGAAAACAACGTTTTTTATGCTGTGACGAAGTTGTCATACTCTTAGAATAAATTTTTTCATAAAATTCCGATTTTTGCTGGTTAATCGCGATAGCTCCTAAGGTAGCTATATGTTATAGTTACCCGATTTGGACCAAATTTATATAACATGTATAATTCGTCACTAAATCCAATATCTGTAAGTTTTATTCGGATAACTTAACAGTCAAAAAAGTTTTTCATACAAAAACTACATTTTCCAAAGAGAGTTCCTATGGCAGCTATATGTTATAGTGATGCGATATGCACCAAATTCATGTGAGACACATAAGTTATGATTAAACTTAAAACCTGTAAGTTTCAACCGGGTAACTTAACAGTCAAAAAAGTTTTTCATATAAAAACTACATTTTCCAAAGAGAGTTCCTATGGCAGCTATATGTTATAGTGATGCGATATGCACCAAATTCATGTGAGACGTAAAAGTCGTCACTAAACTCAAATTCTGTAAGTTTCAGCCGGATAGGTTAATAAACAAAGGAAAACCCTGCATTTTATAGCGAACGTTCCTATGGCAGCTATATGTTTTAGTGATCTGATCTGGCCAGTGCCGACTTATATACAACCTATGGGCGTAGAGAGTATGTGTAGCAAGTTTCAATGAGATAGCTTTAAAACTGAGAGACAGAAGGACATGCAGGTTTAAATCCCGATATAGATGATGATCAAGAATATATAGTATATGATTAACTTATGCAAAGCTGCACTACAAACTCCTAAGCAAAATAAATATACTCTCTGTTAGAGTATAAAAATGTTGAGTATAACAATGTGTTAGGATCAATTGCAGAGTGTGCTTGGTTTTCCTTGATTAGTGATATTCAGATTATAATACAGTCTATATAGCATTATGCTAAAAATCTTTCTCTATTATTGATTATTTATGATTATGTTGTAGATTATGCGCTGTATAACTGAAATTTTAAATTTAGATTCTTATTTCTAGAACTAAAAAAAAATTATGTGAATAATAATGAAGACAACATTAAGTGAAGAATTCTTAGTACTAATTGATGTTATGATTTAACAAATAAGAAATGATAATTATGCAGACATTTGACCTTTCAATTGTTTAATTGTTTCTAATGTTTTTTTAGTCTAATTAGCGAAGTAATTGAAATTCTCGGTTTGGAAAATTCATTTGCATGCTAATACAAATTGTCTATCAATTTGCTTATTTTGTATTAACGTTACAATTAAAATTCAAACAGAAAGAGAGAGTGAGAGTGAGAAGGAGAGAGAGAGGGAGAGAGACGATGCATAATACATAAATGCAGATCAGAAAATCGCTGCGCTGTTATGTTGTTGCATGTGAAGTGTCCGGCGGGGCAATTGATATTCATTTTGTTTAGCATTTTGTTTTCAGGTGTAGCACTTTGTGGCGCTCGATGACCTTTTGCGTCACACTTTGACTACACATTATAGCTGGGGGGGAGTTGAGAGAGGTTCCCATAAAGACACCCAAACGTGCAGTTTAAAGAGCAATGAGGCAAGCGAAAAAAAAAAACCGACTACAACTCAACGCAACGGAGCAAAGCAGAGCAGAGCACATAGTATTATAGAGTCACCGGCAAGGGGCCCGTAAACCGGATCAACCACTTTGAGAGCAACAGCGACGGCATGGCGACAACAATGGCAGGCAAAAGGCGATGGCTCGCAATGGCTGTGATAACAGAGTTGAAACCGCAGTGGTACCCACGGCCATGCTCTTGCTTTGCTTTCGTTTGCCACTTTTGGATGTTCATAAATAGATTCAAACGAGAGTTTGGCTAAACAACAACAACAACAACAAGAACAACAATGAAACATTTTCATCCCCTTCCTAACATGTGCGCACATCTTTTTGTCTATACTTTTCTCTCTTTCACTCACTCTTACTCTCTCTCGTTCTTTTTCACTCTCTCTCTCTCTCGCATTGCTTTGCTTTCTTTTTTCTTTTGCCTGTCTCGGACGGAAACTTGGGGACAGTTATAGGCCATAGTCATAGTCATGTCAATGTTGTTGGCTATGGCCTTTACAGGGGCAAGGCTCACAATGCCATGAAACACGATTCGAGCCATTGACTCATCGTACATATATGTGTTCTTTGGTCAATCTAGGGGCAAACTCTTTTCCAGCTCTTGCCATTCAAACTTAATGCGTTGTTTTTTTTTTTTTGGTTATATCAAGTGTAAGATACAGGTCCATATAACGCTTACTTGGGTCGCTCTTTCATTTCCATACACATTTATCGATTGTTCAACGAGCAAACTTATTGTTTGTTTTGTATTAAATTCAAGAACAAGTATTCAATTTTCTATAGAATTCTCTCACACTCACACATCATGCTTCAATTCTCATAAATTATTTACAAAAAGATTTAATTAAGATTGAGTTTTGAGATTTGTATAAAAGAAAATTATTATTTATATGAAATTTTATATTTACTATTGTCTATTATAAAAATTAAATGTATTAATTTTTTAAGAAAAATGAAAATCATCAAAATTAAAACATTTTCTAAACATAAAAGAAAGTTGTAAAAATTATGTTATAAAAAAAAGTAAAATTAAATTAAATATATATTTATATAAAATAAAATAAAAGAATTTCGACAACTAGAAATAAATAAGAATTTTAATAATATTTATATATTTTAAATTACTAAAAATATTATATATATAAAATATAAAATATATAAATAAAAACACAGTATATGCTTACACACTTATTGCATAGAACAATAAAATAAAATATAAAAATAAAATAAAATAAATATAATGTATTTCCATATATATTTCAATATAAATTTAAAACTATATAAAATAAAATAATAGCAATAAATAAATAAGAATTTTAATAATATTTATATATATATTTATATATTTTAAATAACTAAAAATATTTTATATATTAAATATAAAAAAATAAAATAAATAAAATATATATTTATATATAAATATAAAATTATATAAAATAAAATAATACCATTTCCACAGCTATAAATAAATAAGAATTTAAATAATATTTGTATATTTTTTATACAAATATTATATATTTATATATTTTTATATATATATAAAATAATAGAATTTTGACAGCTTTAAATAAATAAGAATTTAAATAATATTTTTATATTTATTAATATAATATTAATTTAAATATAAATTTAATATATATTTTTGTGGCAAATTCTGGGTATTAAAAATATTTAGAAATTGTTTTTCAATTATTTAAAAAATCAAAAAAAAATAAATAACAATGCGTAAATCACACAAATCATATGTTTACACATGCATAATGCAAGAAAAAATAAATAAAATAAATATAATATATTTATATAAAAATATAAAATTATATAGAATACAATAATATAATATTGACAGCTTTAAAAAAGTAAGAATTTAAATAATATTTTTATATATATTAATAGATTATAAATTAATAAAAAAATATTATATATTATTGTGGCATATTCTGGGCATTAAAAATATGAAGAAATTGTTTTTGAATTATTTAAAAAATAAAAAAAATAAATTACAATGCGTAAATCACACAAAATATGTTTACACATGCATTATGCAAGAAAAAAATAAAATAAATACATTAAATAAATAAATTATATAAAAATATAAAATAAAATATTAGAATTTCAACAGCTATAAATAAATAAGAACTTAAATAATATTTTTATATATATTAATAGATTATAAATTAATAAAAAGTTTAATTAAAATTTTTGTGGCATATTTTGGGCATTAAAAATATTTAGAAATTGTTTTTCAATTATTTAAAAAATAAAAAAAATAAATTGCAATGCGTAAATCACACAAAATCTGTAAATAAAATATATTTATGTAAAAATATAAAATAATATAACAAAATTTAATTTAATTTCGCCATAAATATATATAAATAAATAAATAAGAATTTAAATAATACTTGTAAATATATTTTATATTATAAAAATATTATATATTATTGTAACATATTCTTGGCATTGTAAATATTTTGAAAAATTTGTTTAAATTATTAAAAAAAATTAAAAAAAAATAAATTGCTATGAGAAAATCAGACAGAAAATATGTAAAAAAAAAAGAATACTAGAACTATTATTATTTTTATTTTAGTATTGAATCAATAAACAATAGATAAAAGATCAGCAATTCGGTCAACGCAATAATACTAAATGAACACTTACGACTTTGGGAATTGGCAAATATCTTAGATCACATCACATAGTCAAAAGCAACAGAAAATTGCTGCTAAAAATGTCTTTTGGATTTTGTGAAACATAGATTGCAGATTTTGCTAGTGTATTTGTGTGTTTTTTCATTTTTTCTTTTTTTGTTTTTGTATGTAAAGACTTTTGGTGCCGTTTGCCGTTTGCTGTTTTGTTGGTGGCTGGCGAATTTACGTGACGCTGACACTTGCTATCTGGAGCCATAAACTCGCTGGGCTTATCATCGCCTGTTGGCCATTAAATGTAAGTTTTAGTACCGGGATAGACATTCCGGTCGCAGTCGACTTTACAGTGAGCGTACAACAATTATGCGCACAGTCGGACATTGCGTGTCCGTCCAGCACAACTTACCTCCTGACCGCCCCTGTACCGACAGTTGCGGCCATTGGCATCGGCAAACGGCAACGGCAAACGGCCTGCGAGGCGGAACTGCGGCTATGGCAGTGTAATATTTACGAGTTCTTCGAAAAGTAAACGCAAAAGCGTTCAGTTCGCCTGCGACTGCGACTGAGACTGAGACTGAGAATGGGAATGAGAACGAGAGGAGTTAGTGCACCAATTCTTTGCATTACAACGGGGCGTAATTATGTGGCGGATTAACATAACAAAAATAAATTGCACACTGTGCACTCTGTGTGCTCGACTATGGTGGCACTTCGCGTGTCAGTTTTTGGCTTCCCATTTACCACTTGCTATAGTTCCCTGTAACCAGTTTTTTTTTTTGCTTTCAGTTTTCAGTCTCAGTACAAGAATATATATGTGCGTCTGTCTCATTGGTGCAATGAGATTACGCCCAGACATCACAGTGTGATTAAGTGTACTTTGGCTAATTACGCGTACATTCATATTATAATTGTACGTATGCTAAGGAAAGTGAAGTGAATCCGTCATCAGTTTACCTTAATGGCCCATAGACTTAAATTGTTTAAATTAATTTCCTTCAATTAGGCAACAAGCAATGTTCGCTACAATGAATAAATGTTAAATTGTTATGCTTTTGGTAATTTTTTTTTGTCTATCAAGTAAAAGTATTTTCTTTAATGTTTTCAATGAACCAATTGTATTTCTTATTACGTGAAATACCATTTAATGTATATATATATATATATGTAGCTATATCTTACAGCTAGACAGTTGTAGCAAGTAATTAGTGTTCACTATATGTTTATACGCTAAGTGCGCTTGTCTATTTGTATCTAAATTTTTCGATATCGGAGACTATTTGGCGTCGTTTTTTTCCCATTCCCTTTATACGATTTTTTGTTGTTGTGAATTATTTTTAAAAGATTTTTAAAAATATATTTAAATTTTTTTTTGGTTAAAAACTATTTAACAATTAATTTGTTGTGAATTTGTGAATTATTTTTAAAAGATTTTTAAAAATAATTTTATTTTTTTTTTGGTTAAAAACAATTTAACAATTAATTTGTTGTGAATTTGTGAATTATTTTTAAAAGATTTTTAAAAATAATTTTATTTTTTTTTTGGTTAAAAACAATTTAACAATTAATTTGTTGTGAATTTGTGAATTATTTTTAAAAGATTTTTAAAAATAATTTTTTTTTTTTTTGGTTAAAAACAATTTAACAATTAATTTGTTGTGAATTTGAGAATTATTTTTAAACGATTTTTAAAAATATATTTAAATTTTTTTTTTGTTAGGAAAATTTAACAGTTAATTTGCCAAAAATCTAAAAATATTAAACGTTTATTTATTTGCTTTATTTATATAACATTTTAATATATTAAGAAAAATAGACAAAAAATAGTTTAATGTTTAAAATTAATTTATTAAATTTGTGGACAAAAATCTTTTTTTTATTAAATTTTCTTTTTATAAAAAATGTAAATATATTTTCAATAAAAATATAAAAAAAGGAATATTAAAAAAAATTATTATTTAAATAATAATTTATTAAATTCGTAGACAAAACATAAACTTTGATTCATTAAATTATTTATATAAAATTAATAAATTAAACTAATAAATTATTTTAAAACATTTT
Source organism: Zaprionus obscuricornis (assembly GCA_037044475.1). NCBI lineage: Eukaryota > Metazoa > Arthropoda > Insecta > Diptera > Drosophilidae > Zaprionus > Zaprionus obscuricornis. The sequence goes on from JBAMBR010001939.1 coordinate 59,093, forward strand.
TAAAAATATATTTAAAATTTTTCTTGTAAAGAGAAGTTAACAAATATGTAAGTTAAATATGTAAAAATTTTATTAATTTACCAAAAATCTAAAAATATTAAACGTTTATTTATTTGATTTATTTATATAACATTTTAATATATTAAAAAAAAATAGTCAAAAAAATAATTTAATATTTAAAATTAATTTATTAAATTTGTGGACAAAAATCTTTTTTTTATTAAATTTTCTTTTTATAAAAAATGTAAATATAT